>UXGD01006349.1:0-12646 GCA_900474315.1 Torymus auratus
AGGTGTGCTTCAAGTTTGAAATTTTGCCATTTTTGCACCACAGTTAGGGGTAATTCCTTGTAGAAATCGACATATATTTCACAGCAAATCGTAAACTAGCCAAAGAACTTAAACGTCCTTTTCCCACGAGACATAAATACATGCCTCTGTATTCGAAATACATACGTAGGTGTCCGCGGCGTTAAATAAGCTTCTTCGCGCCGAGGTGCGCATAATCTTTTTATTCGGCGAAGCTTTCAAAGTCTCCGCTTTCACATCCGAAAATTTAACGGGAGTGAGAAAAAAAACCTGCACGGACGCGAGAAAAAAGAAGGATCAGGAGAGGAGAGAAAAGGCTACAGCGCGCGAGCGATAACTCGGAATTTTGAAAGCCATCGGAAGAAAGTACCCATAGAACCGCCTCCTTTTCTCTCGGCCTTTAATCTCCGCCTCGCTGAGCCTTTCTCGATTGCCGCGGCGATGACGACAATCATCGGATGCGACCCCGGGAAGGGAGAAGTCGGTATCCGTTTCCCTGTCCCCGACGAAGAAGTTGTCTCTCCGCTTCCCAAAGTCTCCTCTGTGCATCCGCGTGCTTGAGCAGTGAAAGACGGAGCGAGAGTGAGATTTATGTATATATATATATATATACGCCTGCGCCTACAACAGGCGCAGGAGGGGCGAGCAACTACTGCGAAATAACCGTCTATCCGAGAGAAAGAGAGGGAGGGAGAGAAGAAGAAAAAGAAAGACAAAGGTGAAAAAGAAAAAAAAAGAAGAGAGGAGCGAGAGAGAGACGGAGTCCAGTGGTAAATAACTATAATTTCTTTTGCTCAGTCCCAAGACCGCGGCTTTTCGGGGGGTTGAGCCTTTCGCTAGCACGTTCTCTCTCTTTCTCTCAGCGGCGGCAGTTGCCCCTTCTACACTGCCCTGCCTCAGCTCGCGTTCTAGAGTTATCTCATTCTCGCAAAAAATACACGATGACTCACTGAAATTCGAATTAAATGAATCGCATTTTTTGCTCAAGTCTTTACATTCTATTTTTTAATATCGAAAGTATTTTTTAACATGGAGATGTAATAGCTTATAGAAAAAAGTATTAAATTGATATTTTAAGGATAATGGTATGAAAGCCAATTTTGGGTTATCTGTTTTCTATATAATTACAACGCCTTTCTAACGTTTGTAACAGAAAAAAAAACAATATCAAAATAGGTACGATGAACTTTCTAAAGCCCCAAAATACAATTTCCCTAATAAACTATATTCTTTCTCAGTAACGTGAATTCTGCTTTATTTCCTGTTCCATTGGAGTTTCGAAAAAAGCATCGCAAAAAAGACTCGACCGTGTGAATGATATCACTTTTAGTTTGTTTTCTAAACTCGGCATCATCCGCATGTTTGTTTTAATCCGAAAGGACGCTCTCGCACAAAAAACCGCGATGATTTACAGCATCCATTTCCCTGGAACGTCAATTAAATGTTTTTCGTCTAAAAAGCTAGCGGCGAGGACCTCCAGCTCCGAATGTAGCGTATAAGGGGCGCTTGCGTGTTCGGATGCTCACACAGTATAGTGGCCCGCGGGCGGCTTTTCGGCTGGTAGATCGGCGATGAGGCTGACCGGGCACAGCTCTCTCTCTCTTTGGCGAGGAGGGCCAAACAAGTGGAGGGGATGAAAAAGCCAGCCGTGGGCCTGACGCTCGCGCGAGCGCTGCGCTGCGGGAAAGGACGATGAACCTGGCCGAGCGAGGTCAGCCACCCCGCGAACGCCCGTGGCCCGCGCGCGCGCATACGTCGAAAAAGAGCAAGCGAGCAAGAGAGTTTTAGAGAGCGGATAGCCTCTCGCGAACAGATGGGTCCATACACTGCACACATACACACAGCGCGCGACTCGCCTTCTTATATATACGCGTGCGAGCATGTACGCCTTCGAAAATCGCCCGAAAGTACGGGGTACAAGCGGGAGAGGAGTGCAAGACGAATTGACAAGCGCGCGCGCACGCTCTATCTCGTGCAGTGTACGAGGGAGAGGGACTCTCTCGTGCGAGCGGTGCAATTTTGCAGCTCGGCTTTTTATCTCGCGCGCGCGGAGCACGACGACGACGCCACGCGGCTGAAACCAAGAGAGAGGAGAGGAGAAGCAGCAGATTTGTCTTGCGTTCTTACGTAAGTGCCTGCCTGCCTGCCTGCGCGCGACGAGCAAGAACGGCTTTGGGACAAAAGCGTTTCGGCGGCAGAGAGAGGGAGATTGCTGCGTTATTAGACTCATTGTTTTATGAGGAAATTATTCTGATTTACGGCGAGTGTTTTAGCTTGAGAGAGAGAGAATTTCGAGGTTATATAATTCAATTGAAATTTTATGTTAAACGAACGTTTCGGAATATTAGATTAAAGCCTTATATCATATTCCAATTGTAATTACATTACCGCGCGCGTCAGTTCATTTTGGAAAATGACGTTGTCTCGACTTTCTTCAGCGAACTTAATTATTTCGACTATTATTACCGAACTTTTGCTGCGCATTTTAATCTGAATTTGTGTAAATAATATATAGAGCTTCTGAATTTATTGCTACTTTTTGCAAAAAACCAATACATTCGGACGAAAAATTTATACGTTTTGTAGATTCAATTATTTTATGATTTTGTTATCGGTTACAATTACGATGTTGAATCAATGATAATAATTGCATTCAGCTTAACGTGAAACATTTATACTAAAAATCAACGCGAAAATACAATAAATGCAGAACTGATGAAATCCAATAAATAATGGTACTCAAAGCAATTTGCAACGATCAATCATTTGCAAAATGCTCGTGGTAAAAATGCTAACCAGAAGTTAGCTATTTTCAGTTAACTTTATGGCTCGAAACGAGCATTATATAATTATGTACCAAACTGAAATAAATTATGGTATCAACATACTTCATAAAATGTATATATTTTAAGTAATATAGTTAAACTTTTAGATGAATTATTTTTGCATTAAGGGACGTAAATTTGGAAATATTTTTTTTTCGCCACGTTTATACTTATCATTAGAATTTGATGTATAGTTTCGAAATGTACAGGAACCTTTGACGCGTAATAGCCGCGAATAGGCATAATCGCAAAGTTAAAATCGTGGAAACAATTGAAAGCGATTTTTCTAGCAATACCCTCGCGCGCACCGCGAAATTTCTTGGCAGAGCGGCAAGAAAATATTCGCTCGTTGTTGCAGCAGCAGCCGTAGCAGCCTTATATAGGATCTTTCGCGGGCGCTCTTTCTCTCTCTCTCTCTCTCTCTCTCTCTCTCTCTCTCTCTCTCTCTCTCGCTCTCTTGCGAGCGAGCATATAACACTGCGTTTTGGCGGTGGACCAATGTTTGGCATCGACTACCTGGCGCCGAGGCTCGCACTTCGGTAAACAAGGAATTCAGCCGGGGGTTCGTCGACCCTTTTCAAAACGTGCAGTTCAATGCCTCGCTCGCTCGCTTGCGGCGCCGCATGTACACACGCGCCTTCTAATGCGCCTGGCCTGGCGCGCGCTTTTTCTCACGCTATTTTCGTGCAGCAGCGGCTGCGCTAATTAATCCACTCGAAGGCTAACTTTTATATTGTGCGGAAAAAATTCACCGCTGATGTGTACAAGTAGAGCGGGGAAAAAAGAGTAACCATTTTGATTTTATTGATTTCTGGAGTGCAATGACATTTTTTTCCCAGTTTGACGTAGGAGCTAAGATTGAACTTTTGATTCCACAGTTACGCGCGAGTGAAGGGGGTCAGAAGCATGATAATAATAGATGTCTAGCTATACTATCGTTGGCTCGGGATCTCCAAAGCCTCATTAACATGCTCTCTCTCTCCCTATATCACTCTCTTGAGAGAGAGAACGACGCACGTCTCGTTGTTTATTTGTGTTGTGAAGGAATTCCGTTATAGACACGTATAGGTAGCCGAAACGCTTGCAAGATTTCCATGTGCGCAGACGACGCCGGCGTATATCGAATATATTCCACGTCAGATTTGCTCCATATTCACGACGTCTATGTGCGTGTGTATTGGGAGCAGAACATTTGCCGATCAAAGGGCTACAGCAAAGATCCTAATATACTGTTGTCATTGAATTATCCATGCTTATACGTTACCAGTGCAGAGAAAAGCACCAGGCGCTCCTTTGAAAAGAAAGATTTTTTTTTTATTTTTAACTGCGCGGAGCAGAAGGCGGCTTGCATATTCATTAAGCCGTTAATGAGATATCTGGCGCCTCGTTCGTTTCCCTATGCTTCTTCGTGGCGACTTCTCGTTAGGACATTCGCGGAAATGCATCTTGTTTTATGCAAATCTCTATTTGAATATTAATTAATGGAATTCGTTAAGGTTCGTCAAAGTGAGTACGTAATATTATATGCATGATTACGAATGTCGCAGGCGTTATGTATTCAATGAAATTCGATATCCGATCGTTCGTGGAAGCTATATGCTCTGCATCATGTTCAAACCATTATTATATATTATATAAAATATTGAATTCCATTTATTTGACTTCCTCTTTGAATTTTATGAATATTTTCGCTAATAGGATATAATCTCATATCCTGAAAAGTACCGTTACGAAATCGATTTCCTAGAAATCCAGAGAAGCGAAACGCGGCCAACCGTAAACCTGTATAGAACGGCACACGGTCTAACAAACGCAATCCCCAAAAATCAAAAGAATCGAATTTCCGGCCACCCGAAAACAAATCCGCCACACACGCAACAGCGAGATCCACGCTACGGGAAACAAAGGACGCGCAAAACTACGCAGAAAAGTCGGTGGCGTGCGCGCGGCTATTCGTCTTATTGTCCAGGACAAGCGGCGCGCGCGCCAGGTGCGATATTGGATGCACCGCGAGTGAGACGTATACGTTGCTGTCATAAACACATGTGGTTTTCAGCCGAGCGCGCGCGTACGCTTTATGAAACTCCGGCGCACCGACCCCCCCGTAAAAGACGCGCGCGCGCGTTTTATTAATGTGCGATATCCTTTACTCCTGTCGTTGCGCTCGCGACCCGACAGATATACACACGCTCGTATACCGGTTTTCTGCGCCCGGGAGCTTCTCTGCGTGCCGGCCGGATATTTTATTTACACCCGTTCTCTCTCTCTCTCTCTCTCGCGCGCGCGTCATACCTTCACGCCGTTGCGGGACGCAGAGAAGAGCTTTTCTTAATAATGCATATTTCCATGGGAGTTACGATGTCAGGGTCACGGCGAGATACGAGGAGTGAATTTAAAGGAGGCGAGCGCTTGTTTACGGTGAGATTGAAATTTTTATTCGGTTAAATGGGATAGCATGTATCGAAAGCTTGCGGAAATGTATTGATTTTTGTCAATGGGAGGAGTAACTCTGAGTGATGATGACTAGTTTTTTTTCTAGAAATCTTTGTAGGCTAAGAAAATATCACATGAGACATTTAGATCAAGTTAAAAATAAATAGTCTGTTGTTTCACAACTAGGTCAATAAAGATAACTACCAACTCCATTTTCCTTATCGTCGGATGCAAAATATAAAAGAAAGAGCTCTACTTTTACAAATGATTAACAGTCCACTTATAATACTACACTTATCGTAAATATAATGTTATACTTTAGTAATAAAATAAGCTTGTAAACAATGGATCGTTTATAACTGCGCGCGAAATTATCGGCAAAGTCCGGACATAAAAAGAGCGCGCGCTCATACATTTTAACAATATCGTCGCGTAATGCGCGCATTTAAATTCCACATAACAAAAACCGTATAAATTATAACGAGAAGAAAAAAATAAAGCAATAATATTACCGCATTATATACTTTATAGCCGGGCGTCAAGTTCAGTTCCCCACGTGGCTCGTTCCCCCCTGTAAAAATTAATTCGCATTAAATTATGCGCGCCACCGCAAAAAAGAGAGAGAGAGAGATAATTCCATCGGCACAGCCCAGCGCACGTTCATTCAATAATTACGCGGCCGCGCGTCGTTTTCCTTCCGCAAGTGCGCGTGCATCTACATATTTAAAATCGCGGTACTCTTCGGTAAGGCCTTGGGCTGCTTACCTCGCAGGTATGCCCACACATACACACGCGTGCAAAGAAAGACATCAAGCGAGAAATCGCGATAATGAGAGAAAGGCGTAATGACGAATCCCGAGAAAATAAAGAAGCAGCAGCTGAGCACGCGACTCGAATAAATAAGTTTTTAAACACCTTACCCGCACGTGCGCATCGTCGCGATATCGTACATACACAGCGCACAGAGAGATACTCTCCGCGGGAGTTACTGTTACGGGAGCGCGGAAGAGTGAATTATTCGCGAGCTTACGAGGTCGGCCAGTAAAACAGTCAAATGCAGCTCAGCGATAATTATTATCGAGTTCTTCCAGTGCGCGCTCCTTTCTCTACCTGTTGGCTGATTTATCGCCGGCAAATATCACGCGGGTGTGCGCGAGCCTACTTTTCTCCTCCGGGGCTAACCATTTTATTTCCATTTTTATAATCTCAAGTTTATCGCTCGTTGTTTGCGCTGATAAAGTATTACGTGTTATGAAAAAGTTGAAACATCTTCGTTTTCAGACTTTATTATTGCAGGCGCTTATGTCGGCTCTTTATGGAGACACGATGAGCGATAAGGCTTATTTTACCTTTTTTATTATTTTATTATTACTTCCCTACCAAAAATAATCACGTGATTAATCACGGGAATATCGTGTGAAAAATTGTGTAATTTTCACATGAAAAATCACATGATGTTATCGACCAATTTCTCACGTGATTTTCATGTGAAAAGAACGGGCGGCGGCAACGCCCGTGATTACGCCGGCATCACGTGATTTTCATGCGATTTTCACATGAAAATCACATGAGGAATTGGTCGATAACCTCACGTGATTTTTCACGTGAAAATCACACAATTTTTAACACGATATTCCTGTGATTAATCACGTGATTATTTTTGGTAGGGTTACTAGTAGTAGGAATTTATAAATCGGAATAAATTTGGTGTAGTGCCATCGAAAGTTTTAAAAGTACATCGTATGGCGCGTGCTCGAAGAGCTGTAACGAGTTTGTCGCAGCATTTATTAAATAATTAATTTTCCTCGTTCACGGCATTATTCGATTCGTTATGCGCACAGTTAAATATACGAGGCTTGTTGTAATAACGCGCTTAACGAGTCTATAACTACCGAATGAAATTTCGTAGCCGTTAAAGCGCGTTTTAACGTTTCAGTTCTTGGGAAATTTGCTACAACTAGTATACAATAAAGCCCTTTTGATGCAAGTGTGCGCGCAACAGGCTTAAATAATATCCGCTCAATCGTAAATTTAGTCGTTCAGCGGGCGCGCTAAGACGCGGCATTAGATAGTCAACATTACTAGAATTTGTAGGCGCTGGGGCTTGGCCGAGAAATCCTACGCCAGCGTGTAATAATGTACGAGCGCGACTAAGGTGGTTAATCCTCATAATTTGTTTTCTGCTTTATCGCACATAATAATAATGCGCTTCATTTGTTCCGGCTGATACTAGATTCGCCAAATCATTAATCAACTTACTTTCGTGCCTGATATAAATATTAATTTCCGCACTCTATGCATGCACTGCGCAAAAACTTAGCGATAACAAAAGTGCGCATTTAATTCGGCAAGTTTGAAACGTTTCCTGAAATTTTTCACTCATTGTGCGACGTCGGAAGTTAAATTGATTAAAGCGATTGTCGCGTGGTTCCGGTCTTATTGTTTTTATTGGCTCAGCTTGAGCTCCCTCCCCTTTGTTAATGTAGCAGCCAAGTCGAGTTGGAAATTCGCGAGTGCATTGGAGGGAGAGCCGGAGTTAAGATTATCCGCAGGACTCTCTTGGATAACATCATCGAAACTTGCCCGACGGTCCAATAAGCGTATAGCACTCCCTCTCCCTCCTTCTCTTTCTCCTTGCCTCGGCGGCGCGCGTACTTCCTTGATTCGTATCGAGTGAATTGTTTCTTCGATCGCCAGGCCTCGCGACGAGGACGAGGTTAGCATGAGCCTCTTTGTGCCCCGCGCGCTCGCGCAGGATGCATCGAAAGACCGAGAGAGATAGTCTCCTCTCTCGCTCCGTCACGCGGCCCATTTTATCGCTACATGGGATCAACTTTGCCCGATTCGCCCTCTCTCAGCTGCAGTTGAGCAGTCCTCCTCTTCTTCTTCTTCTTACTCTTTCTTTCCCGCTCCCTTTTTATCTTGCACCTCCTTTTCCCATCTCTTGGCCTTTCGATGAGTATAATTTTCAAGCGTAATTCTCAAATTGCCTTAGAGCCGTGTATGCAAAGGCCAAATCTAGGAATATAATTTAGATTGTTCGAAGCGAGAGTCCGGCAGGGACGACGGCACTCGACAGATCAAACGTCAGCCGATTTCTTTGAGGAAAAAGTGCAGAGAGCGCGAGAGAAAGGGGGAAAGCCAGCGGAAGTTGGCGAGTTAGAAAACTCCGCGGGGCCATCCCTTTGCCGGGGACGTGTTTTTGTCTCTCGCGCTTGCACATGGCGAAACAAACGGCGCTACTTTCGCTGTCGTGGCGCGGAAAAATTCGCCGAGAGTCGCTTTCATCCCCGACGCTCCGGCGCGTGCGTGAGTCTGTGTGGCTTTTTCGCCTTTCCAATTTCACCCGACAGCTTTTCCCCGCCTACTGTGTGCTGCGCGGCTGCTGACGATAAATTTTCGGCATATATCTCGCGGCGCGGATGATAAGCCTGTCAGATATCAAATAGGATCGTCCATCTCGAGATTAGATGCCAGCGAATGACGCGTCATTAATTCCCTCCCGCGCGCACGTGCGAGCGAAAAGTCTACTGCGGCGCGATGCAGTTGATGCATGTTGTGTGTACGCACTCTGCGTTGGAGCGATCGGATCTCTGTGCACGAGGCGCGCACGCGGAAGCGAAAAAACGCTTCATCAGCGAAAAATGACGCGTCCTGAATGAATCGTGTACGCGAATTCTCCTCGCAAGTGTTGAAAAATGCCTTTGAGACTATCAGCCGATTAATATTAGAATAAACGTTATAGCAGCTAAAAAACGCATGGAACTATGAAACTTTCCTAATCGTCTAACAATCACCGAAACTCGTCCCGACGAATCCCAGTATTCTAAACACATGCTTTAACAACTCCGGCAGCGCGAATCAATACGCCTGCGCTCTACAAAACAAACTTTGTGCGGGGGAAAAAGAAAAATCACACGGAAAGCAGCAGCAGGAGCGTGGCACAGCCGTCGCACGACGGCGGCGGCGTCGGCTATTTTTCCCCGCGACGAATTTTCCGAAAGTGCTCACACGCGCGCTCCAATTCTCTCTCTTTCTCTCTCGCAGTTCTCTTACGTGCTGCGGTCGGATAGACCGGGAGAGAGAGAGAGAGAGAGAGACCGGCTCGACACATAGCTCGAAAGTTCGCCGACGTTGGCCTTTTTCCATCCGGCCTTTTCCCCCTAGTGTTCTCTCTTTCTCTTTTTCTCCACTTCCGCGAGCGCGAGCTTTTCTCTTGTGCTCGCGAGGGGCGCAGCAAGTTTGCGCGCGGGCGTGCGCAAGTTCAACGCACGCGAGGTGCAGGGACGGTGTGGCAGTCGGCCCGCGCGAGATCTGGCATTTTTCAATCGCTATATCGCCCGTCCGCTTTTTCTCTTTCTCTCGTCTCGCCCGGGCGCGCCTTTTTGCTCATTTCGTTTATGTGCGGCTTTGGACCGGGGGCGACTGTTTTTTTCAGCGGTGGCGTCTGCTTCTGTTTTCTTCGCGCCTGCGTCCGCGCGAATAAGTAGTGATCGCTCTTTGGCACCGTACCTCGCCCAGCTTTTCACTTGTTTTCTTTTCAACTACGTATGAGATTCATTTGTCTTGATGATAAACTCGTGGATTCGTTTTTTTATGTTTATAAATGTTTATCAAGTCGAACGTAATGTTGGTAGACTACACTTATATTAATAACTTAAATTATGGTAATAATAACATATAATTTTGATATAATTGAACTTTTGAAAGTTCTTTTTAGTTCTCGAATTTCAAATTGTTCATATATCTGGGTGTGCGTACAAACTGGGTTATGCATCACACGCGACGTAAAACATTTATTTAATATTCAATTTTTATACAACTGATGTTTCAGCTTACGAAGGGATAATTAATATAATGGCTGATGCCTACTTTCACTAAATACTTGTGTACTTTGAAGCATGCAATTAAAGTCAATGGAAAAAAAGTCAAAGTAACATAAGTTATATTCATATGAAATTTACAGAACATCTGATACAAAATAATTATTATGGTAATTATAGGTACTTAATATCCTATTATCTATGGAATATACTCATCAAATTATGTCAGTATTGAATATGACAGTCACACATAATCAATTACTACTAATAGCGTATCAACTCATCTGGAATAAAAGTTCATTGTCTATTAATAATATTCAAATATAATTATTCTGTATAAGCAATATAGAGACAGTACGTTACAATTTACGTATTATACACACATATTTAATTGAACCATGCAAACTCGTATACTATTTCAGGAAAAATGAGAAACTTTTAACTGAATTTGCCTGTGTTTCATTTTTCCGCAACATTTTTAAATTACAACAGACGATAAACTACACAATATTAAAAGGATCAGCCATTTGCATTAGCACGCAACGGTATTTTCTTTCATTAACAATGGACGTACAGCAATTCGAGGAAAACGAACGCTCGACACTACAGATTTCTCTTGTTGTCTCCCTCTGCCTCTCTTTCTCCCTCTATCTCTCTCACTCCACTTCTGTCCAATAATTACGGGAACCACGTATAATTATTTTGGGATCAAATTAATTCAAAAACTCGACTGCGGCCAGTCGAGCGCTCGGCGACACTCGTAATCTCGCGTAAATTACCGGGATAACGAGCTTTTTTTCATTTTGCTGACCAATTGCAGCACGGCTTATCGCGACTACCTGAATGTTTGCATATCTACTGTACTCTTCATCCCTCTCCCGTTATTCATACTACATATATATCTTTTATATGTATAATAACGCTAATCCTTACATTAATTATATTTTAAAAAGTTTTTAAATTTCAAAATTATTACTACGCAGGCTGAAATATAATTGCAGAATATTTTTGCTACTTTGTAAATAAAAAATTCATTAGAGCAACCCCAATTTAATAATATATTCCCCCAAAACAACTGCTTATATTCTGGAAAAACAAATTATAAAAAGTTTTAATAAACAAAACAAGCTCATTTCGTAATTATACAGTACAATACATGCGAACAATACACTCGTGTTGTACAGTATGAACAAAAAATATACTCTGCTGTGCAGTCACAATATATAAACTTGCACAGCTCGCAAAGAATCGTAAAACAAAGCCTCTAAAACACGCGTAATTTACGGCTGCTTTTTCCTAAAAATCTCGTCCACCCTCCTCCATCTTCTCACAACATACACACGCACAGTGCATATCGGGGCTTTTACCCCTCCTTCATAACGAATCGTCAGTCGGCGTAACGGCCGAAAAAGTCACGTACGGGCCAGTATTATTTTCAAAACTCCCTCGCTCTGATTCACTGGACCGCTCTGGCTTGTGTAATTCATTGCGAATTTCGCGCCCGCGTGCAAATATCGATTCGGTAGCACGATGGCGGAAACGTGGATGAAAAAAAATTCAGCAGTTGATTACGTTTCCACTCTCTCCCTCTCTATTGAATTCGCGCGGCTCGCGTTTTCCGTCCCTTCTGTGTTTAGTGTGACTTTTTTCAACGCAACGAAGGGCGAGAGAGCAATTCGCTGAAAAACGATTTATGGCTGGCGCGCACCTCTGACTTTTATAATTAATTTGCGTGGCCGAGAGAGAGAGGGCCGACCGACCAGTGAGTAACACGCTCACTCTCCTCTGGGGGCATTTGCCGGGGGGAGGGGTAGTAGTACGCGTGAACGCCCGCGGGCGAGATTTTCCCGTTGAGCGCACAGTTCGAAGGGTGCTGAGGTTTGCGGTGGAGGAAAACAAGGCCGTGTAGGCTTATACATATACGCACATACACACACTCACACGCGCATACATACGTATATATGTATAATTAATAAACTGCAGTGGTGGCACACACCTATACACGCGGATTGGTGAGTGAGCCTGTGCGCGCCTCGTAGCGGTAAGAACTAGTTTTGAAATTCAATTTTCTGCCTAACTGTAAGCAGGTTTCCTTCGTAATCAATAATTATTTCTGGTATAAATGCATTTGTCGTGAGGAATTACAACATACATCCTATACAGCATATCGTTGGTTAGAGAAATAAGTAAGTTTGAATCTTTAGCTTTGATGTTTTTTATTTTTTTTATTTATTTTTTTATTGACCTTGGTCACAATGAAGGACGCCGGTTTGCCACAATACATGTGTGTTTATCCTCCAAGGGAGTGGATTTGTTTGCCTATAGATAGTTGGAGGACGCTACCGCCCCAACTACTGGACCTAAAGTTTCAAGTGGGTTCCGAACCACCCACTGAGGGAAGGATTTCATAACAGTTAATATATTTATTAACTGTTAGAATGGGATACTTGATTTTTGGTGAAATAAGCCGCATATTAACAGTTAGAATACCCACTGTTTATAGTAAACACGAAAATTCTTCAACTATATATTGAAGTTTCGAAGAAT
>UXGD01006350.1:0-12645 GCA_900474315.1 Torymus auratus
TCACCTAATTCGGCCAATCTGTAAAGAAAATGTGATCTAATAAATATGAGAAGGTGTGAAGTTCGTATTACTTTCACAAAGTCATTTATCTGTGTTTTTTCTGAGAAGAAAGTTAAATTCTCATCAGAAAAATTAATTTCAGCTTTCTGAAAAACACTATTTTGATTTCCTTTGTTTAACACTGCTTTCAAGCATTATATTAAATTTAGAATGAGAAAAACCAGTTGACAGAGGTGTGCTTCAACTTTTTTTTCGTCGTTTTTGCGGGCAAGTTAGGGGCAATTTTTTGTGAATAATTTCGACATATAACTATTGGAAAAATGTTATAAAACGTATAATTATGTGCTCTATTCACCAAGAAGGCCTACATCATATAAACTTTTTTTAACTTAGGAGGAGCGCTCCGAAGGCAAGTATATTTAATACTTTGAGATTCAAAGATTCGTAATTATTTCGTAATTTTGAATATAGAAATTTTATACCTTACGTTCACAGTTGGGTTTATATTATATTAACCTAGTTTAGTATTAAACGGAAATCGAAATATTAATTATCTACTATGTCATCCCAACTTTTTCTAATAACAATTTCCTTACAGGTGTTGCATTTGGGCAATCCTGGATTCTGTAAATATATGAGTTTCAAAATGTAAATCTAGCACATTTTTATTCTAAAAAATGAAAACCTTCGCGCTTTTTCAACTAACCAATCATATCGAGTCTTTAAATGGGCTACTACGTCCGACCATCATTTTTTTTAAGAGACAAATATTTAAAACTGGAGTAAGAAAGCTAACTATTGGAATTGAAAATTAATACAAGGAATCATTGAATGAAGTTTCAGGAAGCCACACCCTAATAATGATTCGACAGCAGTTTTAATTGTGATACAACCAAATATTATAATAAATTTTGAGTGAATTAATTAGAAAAACAAGTTTTCATTAATTAATTAAGTATTCAAAATATAGTAAAAAAGCAATGAATATTGCTATATATAAATACATCGATAAAATAATTAAGTATAATGTTACTTCTTTCTAGAGGAAGTTTTGTATTTCGCCGATTTAGGAATCACGGTGAAGTCTATAGGAAATGTCGAAAAGAAAATTGAGTATGATAACTAGAAACGGGATTAAGCCATTGAACTATATTGAATAAAGGATTTTGATTAGGTGACTGACCAAAGTCATCATACCCTCCATGCTGCATCCGTATTTGGACTCAAGTTATTCCAGGGTATAACGTACTGAATGAAATTGTATTGTATCCCAGGATTTTCGTGGAGTAGAGCGAAGTAGCTAATCGAAGCCTACTTAATCCGGTTCTCGGTTCAGTGCCCTCATCAAAAGATATAGATGATTTTTCACAGCAGATAATATAATAAATACATTCGTCTTTTGTACTGATTATCACTTGCGGAAACGGAAATTTCATTTTCTCTCACATCTTTGGAAAAACTTTTGGTAATGATAAATTACTGGTTATAAGTTATATTAACATTGAGTGTTTGACTTTTTTACTTATACATATTTTTTATGATATATCTAAAAGGAACTCGGTTCGTGAAAAAATGTATAACAGATGCGTATCACCAATATTTATCTATATTTATAATTCAACCCCTGCAGAAGCACCAGAAGCAAACTAAATCATCTTGAGAAAACAAGGAAAAACACGACGATACACATATTTGATCCGCGCCCGAAGACGCTCGTTATAACGCAATTCGGCAGATATACACATAACACACACAGACGCGCTTAGTGATGCCCAAATTCGGTTTTGACGATGGGGGAAGACGAGCATAGGTACCGAGCAAAGAAGAGAAACCTCTTCCGCGTCATTTCCCCCGACTAGATTGTTGTGCACACGCGACACTTAAACGTATATAGACACGCGTAGGAGCTGCTCCGCTGTGTGCCGAGCGCTTTCTCCCTCTCGCCCCTATATAGCCGTACAGCACAGCGCACAGCAGAGAGATGACACGCGTAATCGCGTAATCGCGGCGCGTGCTCAAGTTCCGATCGGGGGAGCTTTGCGCGCTAGCGTCGCCGGGTCCGCGCAGCCAGCAACGCAGAGCGCAGGCAGAGCCGGCGACGACGGTACGCACGTGGGCCAGCATGTGCCCGGCGTATACATAGGTACAATGTACAGCAGTGGCAGGAGCACGCCTTGAGTCAACATCGATCACAGGTCACTGGGGAGGATCCCGAGTCTCTTATTGCGAGGAGAGCGATGTTTGCGCGAGCGCCGCCCGTCCTTTGATGCTCTGACCAGAAGAAAAGGCGACCTCTCGCATTCGGAAGCTAAATTTTCAAGTGCCCAAGTAAGGTTATGTGGGTTAGAGCGGCTTTTCACTCGTTCGCCAAACTTTCTATAGCTCTATACTCGAGATAAGGTGATATACCGAGGGAAAGAATGTCGGGAAGAGAGCGATGTACCCGAGCTGTGTGTGCTACTCTACCTATATGATTTGTTTTTCGATGCTTCGGCTTTTTAAGCACAGAGCAAATTGGCGGTTAAGATCACCTAAGCGCCTTGTTGATAAATGGCTTACCTGTTATTAATACTAAACCACGGCACTCTTTCATTGCTTACAAAAACTTATGAGAGTCGCTGGAGATTATAATATTTATAACCGAGAGAGAATGAGCGCCGATAATGTTATAGGCTTTACTATTTACGATTTTGCTAATTGTTATTGCATCCCTATTGGAAATGACAAATATAAATCTTTTGCTGATGATATACTAAAAGGTTGAAACACAATCATACCAAATGCGAATTATTACCAATTATGAGTTTGTCTATGAATTTGAATATTGTAAGACGTACACATGGTCGATCACAATCATATTGGTCGGTTTTGGCCTATTCATTAACCTCGTTAGAAAATTACGTCCATAACGGCCGATTGCTGGCTCAGAGTCGCCAAGATGTCGGCAACGGAGCTGATACAAGCTGCAAGCTTGCACATTCCGTGGGAGCAGAAAAACGAGACATCCAACATCTCCAATCTCGAGTTTGTTTAAAGTTAATTGATCCATTGGCTCCCCAGCCTGCATTAATCCTGAAATGTTGATTTACTTTATGAGAATAAAAGTAATTTCAACACTAAAAGCATTATACTGCTCCAAATCAGTCACGCTTTTTTTACGATTCAGATCAATATAGCTAAATGCTCAGTTCAAGCTTGAAATACAAGAAATAAAATAAAGATTTGAACCCGGTCCCCCATTTAAGAACGATGAAAGTTCCAATTTTCCCAGCTACCAGTGCAATAAAACTAAAGTAAATCGGTGCGCAAAAGAAGCGTGAACAATACTATAATTCGAAAGTCAATCGCCAGTCTCAGCACCCTCGCAGGCGCGTCAGGTCCGTAAAAGTACGGGCGTGTACATATCCCATCAGTTTAAACAAGCCAGTCTGTGCAGAGCTACCGCGCGAGAGATGTATCCCACGATCCATCAGGCGGCCGCGTGCGCTATGCCCTCGCGACCGCGACTACGTGGGCTCGTTTCATCACGAGCGGGGGCGCGATCGACACGAGCCGCCACGTGCGCGCGCAAACAGCATTATGCACGCCTCGCGCCAACATAAATTACGGCCGGATTTCGTTATTGGACGGCAGAGGCGACCACCTACCGGGAAAACACGCGCTGATTGTGCATGTGTGCGTAGGTGCACTGCACGCGCGGGAAAATCCGATGCTTCTCGCTGCGCTGCGCCGGGAGATTTTTTCCGTGCGGGGGACGTTCCACACGGGGGCGCGCAAGGTTACTACTTTCTGGCCACACGAGGGGAGGGCAGGATTACGCCTGTGATTAATCGCACGAATTGATTTATATTTCATTGAGGTGCAGCCGCCATCCCGCCAGTGCGGACGCGTCAGCTATTTACGTATGCTAATGGAGTGAGTTTTAATTTTGGCCTTGTAAGCGCGGGCCTGTGGTTATTACAGTACTGATATTTTTATTATTCAATTTTCTCGATGAAATGTGTAGCCACAGCGTTATTTTACACTTTGAGAAAGTTGAATTTAGAAACTGTTATTCAGAGGATAAAAAGATATAGGAATTAATTAGTTTTCGTATTTCTTTCTCTGTATATTTCTTTTTAATAAAGATGCATTGTTTAACATGCAATTTCTTACTTACAATGATATTTTTTATCAAAATATAGTATAGTTTATACTTTTATGCAACTCCTATTATTTATGAATAATTGTTGAAAATATGATTCTTTAAATAAAATATTACTTTTGCCAGAGTACCATAAATAATTCAAAGAAAACATTGTCGGCAAGTGTATACTAACAGGGCTTTAGTTCTTATGAAGGAAGCTTATAATCTAATTCCTACAACTTGGCTGAATCCAAGCTCAGAGTGTGAGCAGGATTCCATTGAAATATGGGAAATTGCCGTTTCCTGCCGTCGGGCCATTTGATGGTTTAAAGAGCACTTGTAGCGGAACAGATCTCATAAGACGACGAGTCAAATTTTAATCTTATAGGCAAACTGAGATTCAACACGTAGGCCTTCTTTGATATACGATAACTATTTTCCGCTCGTACTTCAAATGCAATCGAAAACTTTCTTTACTCGTATATAACGTGTAATAGCGCAATGAGAATTGTGAATATGCGCGTTATATTATGCAATCTAAATTACGTAAGCTAATGATTACGTGCATGTTTACATTTCGATGATAAAATTGTTAATAAAGGTTATTTATGAGTTAAATAATAAAAAGATTTAAATCTTTATTTGATTTATAAAGCATCATGCGCTTTTTAACTCAAGTATAGAATGTTATACTCATCGTACTATTTTTTATATGATCCCCTATAAAAATAAATTCGAAAATTCAACATTTTATATTTATAGCAATTTTATTTAGGAATATTATTCATTTCAGGAACGAAGATGGATACGGTAAAATTAGTGCGCAATCCTCATCCGGTGCCAGATTTATCTCGAGAAGGAAGATGGAGCGCAGGAGGGCCGGTACTTGGCCAAAACGTCTGCAGTGAGGAAAGGCGCTGGTACTCCAAAGTGGAACCCCACGAGCGACTCTTTTCCCATCAAACTCTGACCAGCGCCCGTCGGGACTGTCGCTATAGGTCTAACGAGGCAATGGTGCGTCTTCTTTATTTTTTTAATAAAAAAAAAGAACTGGATGAATTATTTATCGCTGTCTCTGGAAAATGTAGGTACCAAAAGACTCGCTGGATCTGATGTTATCTTCTGTCTATATACATAACAAAGACTTGTTTCTACCAAAAACGTACGTCATGATGCAACCCGAGACGCTCGATAAAGAGACCTGGCGAGTTCTACGAAATGAAATAAAGGTAGGTGGCAGTAAGACCGAGAAATAAACGAATCATTTATTAATGTAATCGAACCCAATACAAGAATTATTTCTTTATGAAAATTCTTGAAAGAGTCAACGAAACATATAAAGTAGCTTTTAATGAATTTGATCTGAACGTATTTTGAGAAGTATTTTGATTTGTAGGCATAACAATGTAACGATCTCTAATCACCAAATGATACGTTATATCCAACTTTAATCGGTCATAATAATCCGATAGAAACTTGAGAAGATATCACAAGTTTTCAAAGTCGGAGATTTTAAAATCTTTTAAAACGAAATACGATTGTTCGAGATACGATTAGTTAGCTCTCGTTGCACGTACCATCTCATTGTCTTTCGCGCTGTCGAGATAAGAACGGTTTTATTAATTTACTGCTAAACGTGAGTCGCTCATGACGCCGCGACGTTTTAATAAATTTTCAGTCACGTTTAGCAGGCAGATTAGATAGCGGGAGGCGCTCGCGCTTTGCGATGGGCAAACACGAATTTACATGAAACTCGGCACCTGTTTGCCGTTCCACTTTCAGTCACGTTCCTTTCGTATTTCAACGAAAGGAATGAAGCATTTTTCTCGGCCGCCTACGCCGTCGTCGCCGAAGCTGCTCGTCCCACCATCTTTTATACGCTTTCTTTATTTTCCCCCGCGAACTCGTTCTAAGAGATTTCGGAAAATTCGCGCACTACCTTCTAAGTAAATGGAAATGTATTAAAATTCCATAAAGTACATTCGGTCATTTTACAGTATAAAATAGTTGATTCATTTTCTGAGTTTTTTTTTAACCACGCATCGTTAATTGCTTTTAATCAACAACATATATAAATAAACGAAATGAAACACAGATGAAAGACTGATATAAAAGTAACAACAAAGTTGATGAAATTTGTTATTTGATATCGAGAAAAAAACAATGATTTTGCAACAAGTCATTAATGCTATACTTTCATACTGATATTTAAATATTGCTATGAAATGTTCCTAACATTTGAATAAATGCAAATATGTGTGACAGCAGAGGTAAAAAGTGTCAAGTGCGGGCGCAATATTGATGGCTTTGAAATTGTTTCCTCGACAGGTTTATTCAAAACCGCCGGTGCCGCTGGGACACGAGATTAAATACGCCGATACCGAGCCAAAAAGAAGCCCGGCCGCGAGAGCCGGCGGATTAAAGGACCAGGCGAGAAAAAAAATCCACCCGAGCAGTCTTCAGCTGGCTATCGAAGGACCGCACACGGATCGAACTAATCCAGGTTATAGCAGGAAAATTGACGGAACTTACTACGGCATCTGAGCCGTGCCCTCCTATAACGTGCATTGCGGACATTTTCGCCGCGACTTGCGCTCTTTACGCTGATTGAAAGGCACAAAACTGACAAATTTATCGCGCGCAGCAGGAAAGTGCATCGCGCCAGTGCAGGTGATCCATCAATTGTATACGCTCTTTATGTATATGTGTGTATACGCTCGATGACGCTCGCGCGTGTGCCATTATCGTGCGTACACATCTCAGATTAAAGCTATAATTTATTGCGGACTGATATCTTGGCCTGCAAGTATTTTCGTGGCTTCGCGAAATATTCGATATGTCACTGTCACTGAATCGGCACTAATAAAGTACAAAAGAGAAAATTGTCGCTTACGCTCATTTTCGTCGCACACCTAATACCGGGGAGAAGAAACACGGAGCAATTGAATTATCCGCTCGTCATAATACAATAAGATTATCTGATCTTGTTGACAAATTGGCTCGTGCGCGCGATGATGTTATCGCTCGCACGTCTCCAGCGAGTTGCGCGCCGCACGCTGCCGGTTTCGAGAGAAGGGTGGCCCGCTTGAATTATTCCTCTCGACTTTGTGTATTATGTGCATTACATCCGCGAGTCCCTTTTATCTTTCGGCTTTGTGTCTCTCGATACGATGATGAATTTTCTCGACGATCATGTTCCCTCTACGATATTCGATAAACCTAATCAGTTCTCACACGTTGCTAATCTTTCTAGTATTTCTTTTTATATATATTAGCACATTAGTCATACGAGTTATTTTAAAATTTCGAGATTCATGGGTTATTTATAAACGTGAATCGATCGTCTTAAAAGTGTGAGATTCAAATGATATGTTTACGTATTTATAGCCATCGATAAAGTATAATTGTAAGGCTATTACAGAATGATGTGAAATAAAAAGGAGCTGTTGTAAATAAAATTAGTGGTTTAATAAATTTGTACATATATGTAATATTCTTCGTAGAAGTAATCTTTCAACAGAAACCACAATGCTACAGCACAATTCGCACTATTATTATAAATCAATCGTTAAAATGAAAAAATAATAACGTCACACATTGGCTATAAAAGCTTCTATTTATAGAACTGCCATTTTGATGTATTTAAAACAAAATATTAAATTCGAGACCTGACCTGAGGAGTGATAAAAATACATATTTAAACCATCGACCTCCGAAAAAAAATGATTCGACGAAACAATGAGAAAAAGTTAATTTCCATCGAGCAGCGGCCTTCCGTCATATCCCTATATACCAATTTGACACGATATAGAGCGGCTTGTATACGCAAACAGATTCGTTTTTTATTTTATCTTCCTTTGTCTTTTCCTGCCAATCTCCCATTTTATCTTATTTCGTGCGCACTGCTCTTGTGTTTATCCAGTTAACTTCGAGCCATTTCACTCGACTCTCCCTCCCCGCACCTTCTCCACTCATCTCACACACACGGGGCCTTCGTCGCCCTGTTTCATATTCGGTGGTGGAACCGCACATGTCTACGTTCGTGTACATATACACACACGCACAGCCTGACTATATATTCGGGCGTGCATGCGGAAGGGGGCAAATGTCCCATTACCGGGTAATCCTTGTTTGCAATAAAGCACAGCGACCCGCTGGCCCGCTCCTGGGGCTGCGGCTTCCTCCTCGAGCGCTCTCCTCTGCACGCGCGCGCATATGTTCTCCCCGCACCGAAATATCATTTATGTCGCCTATCCGCCCATCCCGCTCGTCTATACACGTTCCTCGTATAGGCCGGGCGCATCTTCAGCCCGGCGAGAATACGCGCAGGCACGATGGGAAGGAGAGCAAGTGAGAGAGAGAGAGAGAGGTTGACCTCCTCCCGTATATTCCGTACCCTGCACACCCCTGCGGCTCCCCCTCTCTCTGTCTTTTGGCTGCCGCCGCCACCGCGCGACTCGTCCTTACGCGGGAGATCCTAATCCTATCGTGATTGGCTGCCTAGGGTAGAGCATGAACACCAGAGGAGACAGAGAACCGAGCTGGCCTTTTCGTACAGTAGGTATTTTGATAGTTTCTTTACGTATATGTTATATTAAACGTTCATAGGTTTTTTTTTTTAAACACGACATGAACAGTCTTCAACTATAATATTTAATTTCTTCAAAGAATGTGAATTATTTTAGAATAAAATGCTGTAAAGTAACTTTATCAAATGAAGTATAAAACATGATAATATGATATTACACTAAATCATCTTATTAAATTCGTTTAGTATAGTATTGAACATTTATTTCAAAGTTTGAAAAGAATTACTAAAGAATATTAATCGTTTATTTCGTAATCTAGATTCTATAATACACTATGTCGTTACTTTAGTATATGTTATGTAAAAGAAAAAAACAATTCGTGTGTATAGTTGTATAATGAACGTTTTCAAACGTGAAGCGTATATCATTGAGTCATTAACGATAATTAACATTCTAATCATGAGAAACTGTTAATTGAAGGCATTGTACTATAACTTCAAAAACATTTGGAAGCCTTATCGACAGATTACAGTTGAAATTTAAAAACTATAATTTGGTGAAGCATTTATAATGGAAATAGTCTAATTAAAAGCTTCAACGCGCGGCCGCGAAAATTATAGTATTGTAAATTATTCTTACAATATTTTTATTATATTTCCGTGTAAGCAAAATAATTTTGTTTTCTGAAAGTACGAGAAATACATTCATTGAAAGTATTAATATTGTTTTGACCGGCGGTCATCGGCAGCAGTCCAGTGCACGGAGTGGAACTTTTTATTAAAAATTTGTTACAGTATATAATTATCGATGAAGTAGATTATGATTTTCCAAGAAAAATCACTTGATTAAGTCAATAAAAGTGTCGCAGGCTGAAATACATGAAAATAAAAAGTAGACATTAAATTCACGGGTACATAAATCGACGTAACGACGTGCACGAAGCGCGCGAGACGTTAAATTGGCTTGGCCACAATCAGAGCGACAGGGCGGAGCGAGGCGAGCTCTCTTTCTCTCATTAAATTAAAGCAAACTGTAAAAGTATCCATTTTCACGGTCGGATCTTTCCGCGAGTTCCTTCTCTCGACAAGGATAGGAGGAAGGAAGGAAAATAACTGAGAGGCGGTGTCGGCTCCTTCCATTTCGTTAACGGCGGTCGCGAGTCTCTCTCTCTCTCTCTCTCTCTCTCGGCCTGGATGCCTCTCGCAGCCGTAAAAAGTAAATTAAATAAGAATTAAATACAAATAAAACCGCTCGGCCAAGTAATTGGTTCCCGGCTCTTTCTCCCTCTATATACTCTCTTTCTTCTCCGTACGTCCGCGCGTGCGACGTCCGCCGGCCGCGATTGCTTCGTTCGCCACCTCCCTCGCGCACTGCCAGTCCTTGTCGTCCTATACGCTGTCACCCTCCGAGAAAACCGCCGCCGCCGCATGGGCCGCAGGGCAAAGGAAAGGAAATCAATCTGCTCCAATTGCGAGGCCGTGTCGAGTAATCCGTAAAAGAATTGCCGTCTTCGCACGAGCACAACTTTTCTTTCTTTCTCTCGCTCGCATTTCGTTCGTCCTATTTCCCTTTTCGCTCACACCCATCTCTATAGGTATATAGGAGACGAAGGGACGCGTGCGAGCCGCTGACTCTTTCTTTTTATTGACTTCGACTGCTTTCCTTCAATTTTATGCTTATTTGTTTTCTATTTCGGAGGTATAAAGGCCATTTTAAACAACACGACCTTCGTAATGAAAGTTTTATACGATGATGAAACTTCTGCGTGTATATACACTCTATACAAACTGTCTCTTATTTTTTTAGCTTCTGAATATATTAGTTTTTTATGGTTATACTTTCATGAAATATAAAAAAGATTACCAGCGTATAATCAAGCATAATATTTTCAAAGCGAACCAATGAAAATAACATATTAGGAAAAGACGCGTACTAATATAACACCTGTAAACAGCTTAATTTTTCTGCAAACTATTTATTACGAGCTAGTGGACTTTAGACGTGGTTAATTTATGTATAGAGGATATCCGGACTTACATATAGTGCAGCCATTTGTATAGGGGACTCGGAATAACAGAGATTAGTCACGTACAGTGAAAACGAAACGAACAGGTGGATACCGCTATCCTTTACTTCCTCTCTCGCAGTAGCCTCCTATTTACCAAAAATAAATAGATGGTTTAGACTGGATAGTTTGTTTCTTTGCTCTGTCTAAGTAATCTCTCCATGCGTTTGAAATACTTTATCTTGCTGACTATAAGGATGTAACTGATACATAATATTATTGTATTTATTGAATATTTATACAAAAATTACAATGAGAACCACAACTACAAAATACTATTTACAGGTGAGTACTTTTTAATTATACATTTTTATTATCTTCAATGATTTTGGTATACAGATGTTTTAAATTAAATTACTTTGTTTATCTTGAAAAGTCAATTTTAAGCACTACAGGCGCTCCGCCCGATAAGCAGCCAAGAAGTGAAATATATCGTAAACAAAAGCGCATTTCGGCAACCTCGCGAAACGTGCACATGCACTCAGAATGCATTCGTATATACGGGGCCTTGCACCCAAGAAATACACAGCTCCGGCGAGAGATTTCTGTCTCCGCTCTACTAAGGTCGACTACGATGCGACTGTATGTTTGTGTGTATGTGTTTGGTGTGTCGGAAGACACGTTGATCCCTTCGGGATGAAGTTGCTATTCCGGCGAACTTGTTACGTTATATTTATCAGCGCGCAGCACACCGAATATTTTCTTTCCCTTATAGCACGCACGCTTGACTCGGCTTACGCATTATTATATATTTCCCGAGCGCTATTCCCCCAGGGAAATGCAGTCGCGCAGACGTTATTGCAAATTCGGAGGGAAAGTATGTGCGACTGCGGATTGTTCTTCGCGCTCGGCTGCGCGCAAAGGCTCTTTCACCTGCTACTTTTTCGGGAGATGCGCGCGAAAGTAAGGTATTGTCGTCGCGAAGAATTCGCTGTGATAAGCTGCATGCCAATATTTTCTGGCTTCCAGAAAGTTTAGGGGGATAGTCGAGATTTGAAAGTTTCATAAATTATCCGGCTTTATGCAGATAAATCTTTGAATGATAAAATACTTACCCAAAAATTGTGTTACATGTGTTTCGGAGTATTGGCAATTAAAACTCACCATATTAATTTATTTAATTATTTAAAGTATAAAACGCATTGGAAAAAATTGGAAAATAGTAAATAAAAAGCAGTGGAAAAAGCATGATGTGTTCAAATCTATTAACGAAGGCTCAAGAGCTAATTTAAAAACGATTATCGTATGTAGGTAGACCAGAGATAACAGGTGAAAGAAGATTCCAGGATATTCTCAATCAGCTGTGACACCAACAGTTTCACATAAGACTGTGTAATTTCGAATAGTATCTGAAAATCGTCTGATTTTAAATAACACAACGACAGAAGTAGAGTTAATGCGACCTCGGAGAATTTTAAACTACATAGGAGAAAGTCGTGGCAATGACGATAGCGATATTCAATCGCTATGCCAGGTCTGAGCAGTTGTGAATAAACCTATTTATTCTCCAATTAATTCTAAATTGGTATTAATTTATTAATCTGAGAAAAATCAAATTAATTTTTTACCACTTTGGATTTTTGATTGTGACAAAAAACAATAATGGCAATAGTATTAATAGAAAAATATGTCAAATAATTGTTACAAAAATATGTTACAAAATTATTGTTACAAAACGTGATAAATATTTTTATTTACAAAGATGTACCGTAATTTATATCAAATTTTCATTTTTATTAAATGAATATATTTATACGATTCAATAACACTTTTGTATAATAAATCAATAAAAATAATAATCTGTATTGTATTAATTAATTCTTGGTATTTTTAGATTTTGGAAAAACAAATAAAAAAAACCGCTGCCAATTCATTGGCACGTAGCTTCCTCAAACTTAATTTACTGATTCCTTTAATTAATTTTT
>UXGD01006351.1:0-12644 GCA_900474315.1 Torymus auratus
ATTTGAATTTTGAAACTCAAGTATTTATAGAACTTCTAAATAATTAAAATAGAATAAAAGCATTTGATTTTTTGCTTAAAACATGTATCTAATTATCTTATCATTTAAACTAATTAAAACTAAATCATAATGAAAAATAGTGTTCGTAACCTCAAAACCAAAATAGTATACACGCGAAGCGCTTTTGAATTTTGCTAGTATAAATAAAATTGTAATGCTCCTCAGTGACAGGATTTTATCAGCACAGAAGATCTCGTTAGAGGGACTCTAAAGCTGATTACAGACATTTATAAGATACTTCCCAATATTTATAAACGACAACTAAAATAATTCGTACGGTAACAAGATGAAATAATAATAAGGAATAAGAATCCAGCGCCAGCAAGTACGTCATTTCATCTTTAAGATTCAGTATCATTTTAACTGTTAGTCAATAAGCTCTCCAAGCTCTGTATACAAAAAAGATCAGACCCGTAATAAAAAGTTTATCCCGCCCAAAGCGGTAATATAACCGAATTCCTTTAATCCCACGCTCAGATTTAACGTTCAAAGCTATATACACGCTTATACACCCATTCAAGCATACATGCTTCGTCCCACGTTAAAAAAAAAATATCCTCACGGCAATTTTTACGAGTGACATTCCCATGGATATACAGATACGTCCTTTTGCGCTTTTTCAATCTCTGCCGGTCGTGTAAGCCGTTTGATGTCCGAGACAGTTCCAATCTGTTTGTTCCCAGCGGATTAACGCATAACTCTCGGCAAAGAGTCGCTCAAAGAGCTCGCGCAGCACTGTACATATATAGACGCCGGAAAAATCCATCGGCTCTTAGATTCGCGACAAAGAGAGAGCGAGTGAGTGAATGAACGCATCGTCGAATTATCGCGAGTGGATGTGCACGGGAGTAAGGGAAGACGAAGCGCCATGTGCGTTATGAAAAATAGTGCGAACCGCTCGCTGCAGCACGGGAAATTTAACGAACTCCCTGCGTGGTAGCTAGTGCTGAGCTGGTGCTGCTGCTGAGCATAACGTGGTTATCGGATTACAATACCGTAATGTTGCGCGCGGCGCGAAGTAAGCGAGAGAGAGAGAGAGAGAGAGTGTGTACGCGCTTTTTATTTCGATATTCAAATAGAAAAAACGCGTGCGTTATTATGATGCGGTAATGGACGGATGCAGCTCAATTCGCAGCCAGTAATGATTTGTGCTACACCCACGGGGATAGGTCGAAACGCGAAGAAAAGTGAGCTCATTCCTGTTTATATATATCTGATTAGAGCTGGGATGCATTCACACTGAATAAAGACGTATCCCCGCGTCAATCTGAACCGCATAGTGCAACACATGTTATAGTACCGGGGCCTATGGATGTATATCTATGTAGCGCGCAGAGCGGCTGTCATTGCACCGAGCGGCGGCGCACACTCGTGTGCACAATATCTGCGCACATGGATGCGTGCACAGGCTCAGACGACGACATCGACGACGACGACGACGCCATCAGAAGCCGAGGAAGCCCCTCGGGCGCTCGCGCGCTTAGCTAAGTCGACGTCCACCTATATACACATCGGCCGTGGCGCGCTGGCAGTGCTGGTGTATGTGCTGATAAAATGAGGGAGAAATCAGTTTTCGTTGGCATATCCCTGTCCGCATATCGATTTTCTCAGCGTTTTTTTGGGGAGAAGTAGCGAGGTGGGTCCTTCAGAGAGGAACGATTGATGGGTGTATTAATATCAAGTTTAGTTGTGGGATTTCGCGCGATTGGCTTTTGTCGGAAGGTAACGTAGAAAATTTGCGGTGAGTAGTAACGGGTTTATCCGCGTTTGTGTGTGCCTTGGAAGACAGACGTCGATTTTATATATGTTTTTATAAGTTTTCGATGCCGGAATGCGCTTCTGATTCCGTAATGTGATTGGTTTTATCCGATTCAAGTTGATTGGTTCTGATTTCGTAATGGGGTTACACGTCAATTTTGATTGCAACACGCAGTCCGAGAGTGAAGGAAAACTTTTATTAGGAAAAGTTCTCTAATTAAGGTTGAAAACAGTTTTTTATGGAAAAATATTTTGATCATGAAGTTTTCTCCAAAATTCATGAATATCCCCGGTAGAGGTATTGAATTCGATATGGAAATAAATTAGAATAAAGTAATTATTATTGAAATTAAATGAATGAAATATTATTTTTTCATATAGGAAGAAATTTAAATAAAAGCATATCATAATATTATACAAGACAAAGTAAATTCACATTTTCATTTACAATTTAACAATATTATTAACAAAATTTCGTTTGAAATGTTTTATCGTAGATGATAACAAATTTTATTATGTACATATAAATAAATGATTAAATTTGTGATGACTTGTATACTAGTCTATATGATAGTAACTTATTTATTTAATGGCATATAAATAAATGACAAGTTAAATATTATTATATTTGAAAAAATTTATTAAAATTCTGTGTTACAATATTAATCATTGATTTGTACTGCTAAAGTTTAAATTATAATCAATAATTATGCGGCGTGAAAAATATCTAATTATAATAAGAAGTAATCTACAAAAAAAATTATAATAACTTTGACAATTATGAATTAAAGCAGGGTAGAAAATAATTAAATACGATATTACCAAAATGGCGAAATTTTTGAAGCTTTAACAGTGTGAATGTTCAACCGTCCAATATAATTTTTTACTCAAAACTAATTTTGTTTATTGAAGAAGTTTCAAAACTATTGTAATTATTCGTGGCGCGTAATTTGAATAGTGACAGAAGCATTCCGTCACTACCCGATACAATTGTTACGACCTTATTTAACTTCAAACAACATTATACAACTTACACAAGATCCTAAACTATAAGTGTATTACATCTTACTATACCTAACGCTGACTCCGATAACTAATCTAACCCACAACAAATTACTGAACCAAATCAAATATCCTCCCTTCGAAAATTTTAAACTTTGTCCATTTAATCACTCCATTACATAATCTTATAGGTGTCCATACATTTGACACATGATTTTTACTATCTGTTATGACAATGAGATTTTACAAGACTGGCAATATTTAACAACATTCTATATTTATTTCGAAATGTTGATGCCGCCTTCATGCATTGTTGGGACAAAGCATTTTTCTGTTTATTCATTACCTTTTTTGTTTCCTAAACATCTGCGCGATATTGTAACCATATTGGTTTAATATAGTTGTAATATTGTAACAATATTATTGTAATACTATTGTAATATTACTTCAACAATGTTAAAACCTTTTTAAAAACAAAAGTATTTCTTTATATAAAATATTATTAAATCTTGCGGAAGCTGCTTCCCAATCTTCTAAAATAATAATATTATCTGCAACGTCCAGTAAAAAACGAGTGCAACATAGGTATAATGTATTTGCGTGACGAGTACTGGTGTTCCCTATATCTACACGGTCTCTCTATGTAGATCTAAAAAGCCCAGACGGATTTGGCGCGCGAGGGTGGCACGGCGGCAACCACGCGCATCGCGAAAAGAAGAACCGTAACCAGATCCTCCTGCGGCCTGGGGGGCCCAATCGCAAGGCAAACGAACCCTCGACTAAAGCGCATTACCGCCCGTATTAGGCGCTCATGCGAAATTCATGACTCCCCCTTTCTCTCTGCGTGTCACTCGCCGAATATATATAGAGAGAGTGAGGTAAGATGCGGACACGCTCGTCTGTATGTGCAGGGTGCAGGTTCTCTCGAACCGGCTACTGATGCAACTAATAATTTCCAAATCGATTGGCCTTGATTTTTCCCCGACGTTGCCGCGAGCCGAGAAAGAAGAAAATATACTACTACTACTCTATTTCTCGTCGTGCAAGAGGAAGAGAGAACTTCTTGCGCGAGATCTTCGAAAGGGGGTGGGAGGTTGTGGCCACCGATCGATGAATCGAGAGGAGTAGAGGAGGACACGCTCGAGTGGCGCTCTGAGGCCGCCAAGAGGCTGCTGCTGCTGCTGGCTAAGTATTTCACAATCGCGATTATTAATGATGCTAAATTGGGACGATGTGGGCTTGCACGTGGATTTTTCTTGCGGTGGCGATGAAGGTTTTTTTTGCTTTAGCTCGTTTAGGTAAGTAGAGGGTTCCATTGGATTTGTTTAATGAGTGAAGGAGGATTTTTGTTCGTAAATAAACCTCTTATTGACGTGAATTCTGTAAGAATGTATTAAAAACAACATAAATTTTGAATATTTCTCTGAACTCGAAACAAAATCTGCAATATTACTGATATGAATATTTTTATTCAAAATTTCAGAAATCGTTACGATACATGAATAATAATAATAATAAGAATGTGATAATGAGCAAAAACTGAAAATTCTCTTCTCCAAATATCAGAAAACACGAGAATCTCGATAAAATATTCAAGTATTAATATCAATTAACAAACAAAATAATACGAGCAGTATCAAACTTTCGCATTTCACGAAACCACTACCCGTTTGTATACCATCGCGGTCCACGTACATATATACACTTCGACTACCCTTATATATAAACCGTTTTTCTCCGCTAGATACACATCAGCGGAGGGACAAATTACACCAGCACGAGCCGAGGATGCGCGCGCGAGTATTTTGAGACACTCCGAATTGAATCGGACTTGAGAGCGAAGCAGGTCGAGCACGAACGTGTTTAGAAGGACATGCCGTAGCGTCTATCACGGAGCCAATCAAGCACGTGATCTGCATTCGTTGCATGGCCTTTTCCTCAGAGAAGCTGCCTCGTGAGTCGTGTATATACACACGCAACGCGAATCAAGCGCGTGAATGACATTGCGTGGTTTTTCACCGCAAAAATTATATCCCGCCATCCGAATCAAATATGAAAATGCTTTTTTTCTACTGTATGAATTCTAATAAGTGAAAATCAGTCATATGTACGTTGAACAAGTGAAAAATTGTGCACCTATTGACAAAAGCAGGAATATCGACGCCTTCTAACCACAGGATGTTATCTCAGAGGACAAGTCAATACCTATGATTCTATCTCTCTAAAGTTGAATTAGTGAAAATTGCTCCACCATTTAAATTAGTGGGGAAAAAACTACTAATTTAATAGTAAATATTCACTATTTCGTTAGTACTACACAAAAACACGTTTAAAGTCAGGACGGATGATTTTCAACAATTTACGATTTTTTGTGCCATTTCCACGCTAAACTTCAAACTGCTATAACTTTTGAGAGAATCAATATTTTTGATCGTTCAAAAAAACAAATTAAAGTTCTTTCTTTCTAGTTTTAATTTCTTCTTTAAAAAGTTGTGTAGGACGTTCCTGAACCAAATGGCAGAGGTTTAAAGTGGAGGGGGAAAATCGCATAAAATATTCGAGATTAATTTGGTCGGCAAAAAATTTTGGCAAACAGATAATGCGTGTTCACCATTTTTCTCATGTTCCGAAACCCCCAAAGAACCAAAAAAATGTGGTTTGGTAGGTGTGCCCCAAAAATTTTTTTTTTAATTTTTTGTACCCCATATTTCGTAGAATGGCACATATATATATCTATATATTTATAGTTTGAAAAAGGGCCTGTCCACTTGGTTCTATTATTGTGTTCTAACATTTAAACCATATAATTTCTCGTAAACTTTTTCATAAGCCCTTTTTCTATAACACCACCGATGTTATATGTTCTAAGGTTTGATATTTAGAAATTTTTGTATTGTGTTATTGAGATGGATAGAAAACTGATATTTTTTTTATTTAGAATGCATGGAAATGAAACTATAATGATTATTGTTATGTTTTAAACATACCATTTATACAAAGTTAATACATTTGCTACTTCATTGGTACAAAAAGAAGAAAAAAACACTAATTTTCTAACTGCTAATTTTATCCAACTTGAAGTATAAAACGTATCCTCGTTATAGTCAGTTAAAAATTTCGCGAAAATTCCGAAAATGAAAATGAATTAACGTGCAAATCTCTTAAGAAAATGTTACTATCATCTCTGCTCTTTCGAAACAATCTTATAACAAAATGCAAATCCCATTACTATAAAGCCTGCCCCCTCGCAAACTTCAAAAATATAATAAACTTTGTCTTCCCTCTTTCCATTTTCCTATATTCCCCGTGCCACTTTACTTTCATACCTACTCCATCCCTCGTAAACTTTGTCGTTGCTGTTATACTACTACACTACAGCTCGCTCAACTTTCCCCCAGGAATAACGGGCGACCAACTTACATTTTTCGATTCAAGTTTGTTCGGCTCCCATTCGATCTCAAAACAAAACTTCGCGTGCATTCAGCGATAAAGTCATTTTTCCAGACCGCAAAGATAATCGTTTAACCGAACCCGCGCACGACTAGCTTTCCGACTTTCTACCGCACTTATATATATATATATATACCTTTTTGCCTATGTTTATATATACAGCATTGTACATGTAGATCCCCATGGGACAGCGCTCATTTCCCTACGCGCTTTCGCCGGGTTTTTGTTATCATTATAGTTTAATGAAGCCGGTCTTGACTGCGGCCGAGCGAGTTTTCGCCTTTGCGGATGTATACGTGGGAGATTTTTCGCGTCGGCTGTAAAAACGAATTGAGCTAATGGGTGCTAGTGTAAAAAGGAACGGGAGTGTTTTTTATTCCGACGCCCACGGAAATCCGCGTGGTATGCGCGATCTCTTATCTCTTGGGTGAACAATAAAGGAGATTTTTTCGGTTTTGGGGAAAGATAAAATTTCATCGTTTCATCAATGGAATAGTTGATTGCTACACTACGAAACGTAAATAAATGTGAAATTTGAAATATAATTTGACGATTCTTATGAAATGTTGATGAATATACCTAAATTGTAAATGGTGCTAATTGCGTTCTATTATGAACGAGAGAATAATGTTTCAAAGAAAATAAGGCCTTGTTGACCCATATTCATGTATAGAAATCCAGCACTGGAGGAACAAAGGGCTAAATTATAGAGAAGCTTATTTAATTTCCATTCGACGTGATATTTATAAACGTCGTTTTTTTTCTCTCATTAAACTGTAATAATTAATTCTCTGATTTATTTCCGTTCTTGGCAGTGCAGATAAAATGTAAATTTCATTTCTTTTTCAATGGTAAACGTATGTTTTTTAAATGTCATTATGTTCATTTTCAACAGTTTATATATTATTAAATGCGTTAAAAGGCATGTCTCATATTATCTGCAATACGAGACAAGTGTAGTTTTTTTTCAAATTATCTTTTTATTGTGATTATCACTTCCTGCGACTCATTAGTGAAATACTCTGTACACACATAATGTATTTTAAAATATCTATTGCGTGTATAAAAATCAAATCACCCTATTATGAAGTTTACGAAACATTTATAATTTGAATCTATTAAAAGTAACAAAAAAGCATTCAGCAATAACTCGTATGTTTCCTATCTTAAAATAATACTAAAATTGACAATTATTTTTATCAAACCTCTGAAATCCTTTTATGCCAAAATCACATTTTCTTCATTTTTATGCCACCCTTTGACCAAAAATTACAATTTTACTCTTATCAAACAAACTTTCGTTCTTTTAATCTTTTAATCCCACAAAGATGATATATATCACAACCTACATTTTCTCACAGGGAGAGCCACGACCAGTCGATCATCGTATCAGGGGAGTCGGGTGCCGGCAAGACCGTCTCAGCCAAATACGCGATGCGGTACTTCGCGACCGTGGGCGGCTCGTCGAAGGAGACACAGGTCGAGAAGAAGGTGCTCGCTTCGTCGCCCATTATGGAGGCGATCGGCAATGCCAAGACCACCCGCAACGACAACTCATCCCGGTTCGGCAAGTTCATCGAGATACAGTTCAACAAGAATTACCACATCATCGGTGCCAGCATGAGGACGTATCTCCTCGAGAAGTCCAGGGTTGTCTTTCAGGTGAGTGATTAGAGAGATTTGGTGAAGTGACAGTTGAGTTTAGGAGATAATTTGGGAAGGAATTATAAAATATTTTCTCCTTATTTTCATTATTCTAGAACAAAGTCATAATTTGAGGATTTATTCAATAAATTTAAATTATTGAATATTTAAAATGAAAAAGACCAAAAATACATTATCGTATTAGTACCTGCTCGGTTCCATTTTTATTGTTATTCATAAATATCATAATTATAACATTGAAAGTAAACTGTATCTCATTTCTCAACAATTGTATTGTCATTTTTATAATAGTTATAGATTCGAAATATTATCTGGTTTCGAACAAATCGAAGAAATTATAAAAATGTAAATTGAAAATTTGCACTTGACTTTACATATACCGCTCACCTACTTCCACTTGCAAACACAAAAAGAGAATTCATTTATTTTTGAACAAAATTCTCCCATTTTCCGAAACGAAGATTAAATCCATAAATTGTGCTTTTGAAAATCAAGGAAAATAACAACAATAATATTTTTCAATAGGCGAGCGGCGAGCGCAACTACCACATATTCTACCAGATGTGCTCGGCGGCACGACGGTTACCCCACCTTCACCTCGATTACCAGGACAACTTCACCTACCTGAACCAGGGTGACAGTCCGGAAATCGAGGGCATCGATGACCTCACCTGTTTCGATGAGACCATCAGCGCAATGACGATGCTCGGCATCACCTCCAAGCAGCAGGATGACCTGTTGAGGATCCTCGCGGCCATACTGCATCTCGGCAACGTCAGCGTTAAGAGTTCCGAGGGCCAAGGCTCAAACGACACGGAAAGTTGTTACATTTCGGTGAGTTTGGGTTGGGAAGTTAAAAGTTTTTAAAAGAAAAGTTTTTAATCGTTACAGCTAGAATCAATTAAGAGTTTATATTATTAAACTTACCTAACTTGAACTTTTGCACTGAATCATAGAATGATAAACACGTAATTTCTCTCACCAGCCAAACGACAAGCATCTGCTGATAATGACCGAGCTTCTCGGTCTGGACATCAAGGCAATGCGCAAGTGGCTGTGCCATCGTAAGATCACGTCGATGCGTGAGGTCATCCTGAAACCGATGGACGCGGAGCAAGCACTCGGCGCACGTGACGCTCTGGCCAAACACATCTACGCTGAGCTCTTCAATTGGATAGTTACCCACGTCAACATGTCCCTGCAATCACCCTCGAAAGCCCAATGCTTCATCGGCGTGCTGGACATCTACGGATTCGAGACCTTCGAGATCAACTCATTCGAGCAGTTTTGCATCAACTACGCTAATGAGAAGCTACAGCAACAGTTCAATCAGCACGTGTTCAAGCTGGAACAGGAAGAGTACCTGAAGGAGGAGATCGAGTGGACGTTCATTGACTTTTACGATAACCAGCCGTGCATCGATCTCATCGAGACGAAGCTTGGTATACTCGATCTTCTGGACGAGGAGTGTAGGGTAAGGCAATTTTTATTATGTGATGTTTCCATTTATAGGATTGTTTATGAATTTGGTGGTTTCGTCTGCTGCAGATGCCAAAAGGTACGGATAACTCGTGGGCGGAGAAACTGTACTCGAAATGCGCAAAATCGAAGCACTTTGAGAAGCCGCGATTCGGCACGTCGGCTTTTCTCATTCATCATTTCGCTGATCTTGTGCAGTATGAAACTGTGGGTTTCCTGGAGAAGAATCGGGATACGATTATTGAGGAGCAAATCGAAGTATTAAGGAGTAGTGAAGTAAGGAATTGCGTAATTGTAAAGAATAATGTACATCAATCCCAACGTGAATGCTAATGATAACGGTTTGTTTTAACAGAATGGGTTGCTTAAAAAATTATTCTTTGACGAAGACCCCAAATTAGCTGTTCCACACGCAAGGATAAAGGTGTCCACGCAAAAGCCACAGACACAACATCCTACGAAAAACAAAAAGACGGTTAGTACCTATTTTGTTCACTTGCCCAATTTAAAAAGTCCCTTGACTTATAATCAAACGATCAATGATATGCCAGGTTGGCTCACAATTCCGTGACTCCTTGAACATGCTGATGGGAACATTGAACGCGACGACGCCTCACTACGTGCGTTGCATCAAGCCCAACGACACGAAGGAATCCTTCGAGTACAATCCCATCCGAGCGGTGCAACAGTTGCGAGCTTGCGGGGTCCTGGAGACCATCCGAATCTCCGCCGCAGGTTTCCCCAGCCAGAGGACATACGCGGAGTTCTTCACGCGATACAGGTGTTTGTGCAAGTTCAAGGAGATCAGAAGGGATGATCTGAAAGAGACCTGTCGTAGGATTCTAGCGACTTATATTAAGGTAATTGTTACTATGATGTATTGAGGTTTTGTGAAATTTTAAACTAATGGAGGTTTGCAAATGAAGCTTGTTTCTTGAGATTGTATGCTAACTCAAGCTAATATCAGATGAATCAATTTTCATCAATGGCTCGTAATAACATACAATTAAACTTTTATTTTACTTCTTCTCAAACACCAAATACCGTATTAGTCAACTTGAAACAACGATCTTCACACCTTTTCTCCACAGGACAACGACAAATTCAAGTTCGGCAAGACGAAAGTCCTCTTCCGCGCTGGCCAGGTAGCCTACTTAGAGAAGCTTCGCGCCGACAAGCAGCGCGACGCCTGCCTGATGATCCAGAAGACAGTTCGCGGCTTCATCGCGTCGAATCACTACCGCAAGATCCGGCGTTCGGTCCTTGGTCTTCAGCGTCACGCGCGCGGATATTTGGGACGCAAACGTGCCAAGGCGATTCGGGAAAGACGCGCCGCGACCAAGATCCAAGCCTGGACCAGAGGATGGATGCAAAGGCGGAAGTATGGACAAATCAGGGGGACAGTGCTCGGATTGCAGACAAGGATCAGGGGGTTGCTGGCGAGGAAGAGGTTCAGGATGATGCAGGATGTCGCCGCGGTTCTTAAGATTCAGAGGTGAGTTTGGGAGTGAAGTGCTGGCGTTGAATTGACCCGAATGTATTGGTGAAGAATAATTATGGTAGAGGCGAAAAATGTTTACGTTAAATTTGATCTCTCATTTAAAAAGATATCCACACCACTTATAGCTGGTTATCTCGCTGGTTACATTAAAAATTAAACTTTTTAAGTATATACGGATTCTCTTATTCATAACTTAAATTTATCAGATATTACTTTTAAAAATAAATCACTGAAGAAGACAGTTTTAAATACGCATTATTTGTAAAAAGTTATTATTAGCTTTAAATTTGTAATACCGATGACCTAATGAGCTGTGCGCGCATTAGGACATGTGTACCGCTTGAAGTGAAGCTGAAGTTACGGCCGCTAATCCGTAGCCTTGGAATGACTTCGAACATAATTAGATCAAAAGTCAACGTTACCGTTCACTTATCCAATGCGGAAATACTTACTCTTTATGTATATTATTTAGCTAATATACGTACCCGCCTAATTTATTATGTACGACTAAGGATCAAAATTTTGCTCATCAATTATCCCTCATTGTTTACTATTACAACTAAATAAAAATAAAAAGTTCGATAAAAAATTATTAAACATATCACTGAATGTAACTTGTTAATAAACAAACTATCTGTTCATTTATTTAGGTACGCTCGTGGTTACCTGGTGCGCCGCGCCTGCAAGCGAAAGATGCGCAACATCGTGACCGTACAGTGCTGCGTGCGCAAATGGTTGGCGAGACGAATCTTCAGGCGGCTGAAGGCCGAGGCGCGCAGCGTTGAGCACGTCAAGTCTCTTAATAAGGGACTCGAGATGAAGATCATCAATCTGCAGCGCAAGATTGACGAGATAGTAAGATTGAATTGGTCCTCGGCTTGGCTGCCTTATCTTCGAGTTTCAATGAACTCGGATTTGTTTGGTCTTGTCTTGTATTGTTTGTGCTGTTTTTGATATGCGATATTAACGCTTGTTTGCTGTTTGTTTTGTCTTTTTCTAGTGTTTTTTAGATCGATTTAACCATCCTGCTTGCCTGTATGTATACGTAGACCTAGTTTTTTCTTGTAATATATTTATTTGAATATTTAGATATAGAGATTTATTTGGTTTTTTATACTGTAAAAAAAGTAGTTTGGAGTTCGCCACATGAGTGATTACTGAAAAAAAATTATCTGAATTTTATATAATCCAAATTTTGTCAAAAGAAATTAATTTGTTGTCGTTATTATTGAAAAATTTTTAGAAAATTCATGTGGAAAACTGTTTAGTTTTATTACGTAGCTTTGACATTAGAACTTTCATAAAATATAATTTTATGTAAATATGAATTGTATAGAATATTAAGGTTTTCTGTTGAATATTTACATTTCTACATCATATGCATGAATCATAAAACTATCGAAAATTAATATTAAATAAAAGGTATTTTTGTTAATTATCTTCAGCATGAAAATTAATTTCTTTCATAACCAGAAAATTAAATGAAAAGGGTCAATTTTCAGTTGAATAAATGAGTAGATTTTTTTACTTGAAAGAAAAAAAAAAACATTTTTCAAATTTGAAATTTCAATAAAAAGTCCAAATCATAGCATGTACATTATCTTATTTAAGCGGTTATATGAATTTCAAAATTTCTTTGATAACCCCTAGTCGAAATATTATTTGTTCAAAACTATTTAAGACTGTTTAAAACTATTTTTAACTGTTCAAATCTGTTTAAAACTGTTTC
>UXGD01006352.1:0-12643 GCA_900474315.1 Torymus auratus
TTCTGTATGTTAAATTATTATGTGTCGTCCCATTTACACTTTTATTTATTTGAATGAATGTATTTATTAGCGTAAGTAGGGAGTCTGAGAATGTATGTAGAATTAGTATTTTAATCTTAGTTTTAAGTTTTTCATCACAAACTAGTCATTTTTTCGTGTATTCCGAGCAAATTTGAGTTTCTGCCTGTGATATCACTAATTCTGGCTGTGACTTACTTGGCAGTATTATTTAGTTTTCAAGAGAAATGACTGTGATATCGCACAAAAGAGGAAAATACTGAGAAGCGCAAATTTGCTGTTAGTTTTTTTAAAATTTATTTATTGTATTATTAAAGGAATTATTGTATTATTATGTATTTATTTTTATACTGTTTTTATATTCGCTATTTTTTGTATTATGTACACGACTGTTAAAATGTTTTTTATCATTTGTAAATTATCCATATTTGCAATAAAATGACCATTACTATTACTACTATTACTATTTTTTCGTCTATCAACAGTAGTTTGGTAAATTGTACCATTCTCATGATTTTTCAATATGATTTTTAATATTTCCAATCATTTTTTTATTACAAAAATAAATCTGATAACATCGACGACTTTATTTCTGTGAACCATCGAACATACCCACGTACATACACCCACGTCTACTTTTAAACAAAAAAAGAAGCCCGCAACAACAGCGATTTATCGTTGCAGGAAACTCTAGCGCCGTGCATATTTAGCTCTGTACTACACGCACAGGCATGACGCAACCAAAACAATCGCAGCGGGGTCTTTAAACGTCAATTTTTTCCTTTCCCCTCGCTCACTCGCTCGCATCTCACCCGCGTCGCGTTATCGCGGCCCGAATGTGTTTTCGAACAGCACGAGGACGGAGAAATCTAGCCGTGACGAACAAGGCCGTCGTCGCCGCCCGCGAGATACGTTGCACGCGAGTGCTTTATTGCTGCGCAAAGTCGGCTTTTGGAAAATTGGATTGGCGCGGGTGTAGAGCCTGCGCGCAGTGGTTGCGCGGGTAGTTTCATTTTAGGTTGTTGTTTGTCCCTCGTGTTTTGTTGTCAAGTTAATCTGTGCGGAATTATCGTGCCGTTATTAAATTTTATCACTATTCTAGAGAAATAATTGGCACGCGCGTTCTTTGCTTCTCGGTATTTTCATACAAGAATAAAGTATTTCCTGCTTAACTCATAATACTCTTTTTCCATCAATATAATCGTCGCCTTTGTTAGTTGCCAGCGGAGGAACTTAATTGTTTGTCAATTAACATAACATTTGATAGCGTTTATACCCTTGTTCATTTCACACTACAGTATACCGATGCCTGCATTTCGTATATAAAAACTGTACTAACTTTAAATAAAGGCACTTAGTGACACGATAAAAAAAAAAGACTACCTGGCGCTATGTAAACACACACGCGTACCAGGCAAAACGTGGATCAACCGGATCGTTGCGGTTCGCCTTTACCCGGCGCAATTGAGCAAATTCGCGGGAGCTATGGCGTATTTTTGGAACAAACGCCGCCGCCGACGGCGACGACTACGACGACGAAGCGCCATTAGACGGCGCGAATCAAAGCGAGAGAGACAATGCGAGCGTCGACGCGGTTCTCGAGAAATGCTTGTAATCTTTTAGGGGCAAGGAGGGCAGAGAATGTTTAAATGCGCGGTCGATGATTTTTGCGATAAACGTTGTAATGATTCACGACGGAGAAATGAATGATTCGACGCTGGCGTAAATTGTTGCTGTTATCGATGTTTATCGCGCAGCAAACATACATAAGGTATAATTCCTTTTTTTCTTCTTTCTGATTTTATTTTCTTTTTTTTTTTTCATATGTATGTAAATATGCCGTCTTTTTCTCTTTTTTTTCGCTGGATTTCCGATTTTCTTATACGGCATTAGTATTGGCCCGCATAATTTAACATTGTAAAATAGTTACATAGTCGAAAGAGAAAGAGAGCTGCAGAGGGAAACTTTGATTTCGGCTTTTTGCCCGGGTGAATAAGCGTTTCGTTAATTCAAAGCAGGAGTTCTGATTAGTCGTACCAATCTCCCGCGTTGCGGGATAGGAATTCCGCGAGCTGACGAGACAGCAATTTTTCTTCTTGATTTACTATACGCGCTTTTTGCCTATTGTTCATTTTTGACGTTCTTTTATGCATCATCTGATCTCTCTACGCTTTTATCGCTTTCAAAATACGACGAATTTCTATCACCCCTTTCGATAACCGTATTACACATGTTAAATTCTCAGGATGCCCACTCGAAACTTAATGAAACTGAGGAAACCACTTACAAATTAACACGAAATCGTACAAACGTTCCAAATAAGATCAAATTCCCGCTAAACTCGGTGCCGGATTTAATGAAATTTTTGCGATTAAACTCTCGAGAGTCGCGCGCGTTCCCGTTTCATTAGATCTCCGCGCACGCGCGCATATAGAGCCGACGAAATTGACGCACACGCGCGTCTTTATATCGCAGAGCTCAGCTGTATCTGCGGATGTATTTATATATAAAACACTGGCCATGGTGTGCAAAACAATATTTGCAGTGTGTCGTTGGAGAGAATAGTACACGGAGAAAAATTTATTAATAAACTTCACTTCTCTTATAAGAAAATTTATTTAAGAAGTAAAATATGTTAGGAAAATCTTAAAAATTACTATAAAAATAAAAAAATAAATAAAAAAGAACCCACATAGCAATGGCTTTAGCCTTATTATTACGCCTTAGCGTTACCAGAGTAAGTGTGCCAATTACTGTGCCCGCTACCAAAGTTCAGAGATTTAGCTGTCCTAGAAAATTTGAATAACAAAGATAGACCTTTATAAAATTTCGGACCTTTATAAAAGTCGGAATATTAAATATTTTCTTCAGTTTTTAGGAAAAAAAAAATTGTACGTAAGTACAATCCGCTTTAAAAGAAGCGGCTTTGGTGTTTTTACGGTAGTCTTTACGTGTTGCTGATAACGTTTTGCTGGTTCGCGTGAAATGCGATAAGGCGCAAATAAATCATCACGTTTCCGAAAATATCATCTGTGGCGTCGTATTACGCCATTTAGAAGTAGTCTATGGGGTACTCTTTTCCTTATTCATATAGCTCGCTATCGTGCCGAAATAAAATATCATTATACTGTTTTTACGTATAGATATGTACTTTTTTCCACAAAAAAAAAAAAATTTCAAAGGTAATAATATCGTCGTTGTTTACGTGTCACGCATAATTCACTCGAATGCCATCTGAAATTAATTACATCTGAGCATGACAAACATATGTAGATTACTAATTGACGCTTGATTATATAGAATTACATAAAATAGACGTACGTGCGCGGACATTTATTAGAAATTACATAGTAATTACGCCCACGTTTCGGTGCCTCTCCCAAAATTCGTCGACTCTATACGCCCGGTCGCTTTGTACGTCTATACGTTCAACAGCTGATACCCTCTTATTTGTTCTGTAATTGATTGAAACGAATATCACGGATTTTTTTGTGTGCTATACCGGTATTAAATTTTCATTCGCTAATGATTACTCGACTCGATATGTTTGCCTGTTATGATTCTTGGACTAGAAACACGAAGGTGAGAGATTCCCAACTCAAACCGGAGAAAAGTTATGGAATTTCTTATATTGTAATGTAATAGGAATAAAAAAAATTACAAGCTTAAAATGAGTTTGAAGTTTGCATCGTTGGAATGCAACGAAATAATTTTTTGCAATTAATTAACGTTATTAAGCAATAGAAATTTCATCTAAATCTTTGTTATAGATACTAAGTTATTCGATACTTTAAAACAATAAATCTACAAGCAAAATTCATATTAATTATTATAAACTGGAAGTAAAATCAAATTTTTTTTTCTTTTTTTCATTGCACTGCAACGTTGGAAACTTCAGACTCAACTTAAACCACTTCAGATTCTAATTAAATTTCAGAAACATCGCGAACGTGGCAATCAATTTCTCAATAAAAACCTTTTCTTTTTTTTTTTGCAAAGCCATTTCTACCAACCGTTCAATAGCTCCAAACTCCCTTTTACCTCAAAAACCATTTTTGTTTAATCTGCAGTTCTCTTTCCTTCTTTCTCTCTCTCCTCTCTCACACCTAAACGACGTAGGTGATTCACGGTCGCACGATCGATCGATTTCTTCCGTCGCCCATGGCCCAGCGCGAGAGCGAAAAGACGATACTATACGTAAGCTGCGGGCTCGCACCCTCTCTCTCTCTCTCTCTCTCTCTCTCTCTCTCTCTCTCTCTCTCATGGCGCGCGCCCTATTTTCTCTCTCTCGTCTCTCGCTCTCGTTTTATCACTCGCTAGCGCGCACGCGTCCTCTATTCGTGACACGGATTTCGCGCGCGCGCGCACACGTCGCGGTCGCCGTAGCTCTGCAGCAGCGGCGTTTTATTTGTTTATCGTGCGGGCAAGAGCGAGAGAGAGAGAGAGAGAGAGAGAGAGAGAGAGAGAGAGAGAGAGAGAGAGAGAGAGAGAGAGAGAGAGCAGGTGCCGTGAGAGAAGGGATGTGTGCGATTGTAGAGAGGTTTAATGATTTCGCGCGGAGTTGGCAAGTGAATATGTTTGACATTTTCATATTTTTGTCTGAAATTGAGATAACTCTGCAAAAGTATGGTATTTTAGTTTTATAATTTAATAGTAGACTTGATGCGTTTTTTTTACTTAAAGTTACGTGTAATTCTGCGAGTCTATTTAAAAATTGATCCAGACTTCAATAGTTTATCAGCACTTATTTCTTTTTAACATGGTACTTACTTTTTTACAACCATGCTATCGAGATTTTCTGTAAAGAGTAACTAGTTTGAATAATACCAAAATAAAACTGTGTTTCGAGGTTAGATGAATGTGAAATTGTAAATGTATAGAAATGTTTTGTCTGAAAATAATAAATATCAATATGTATTTATATACAAGAAACCCTAAAATTTGAACTATATACATGAAAAATTTTATATTTAAAAAAAAAAAAAGATTAAATAACGCATTATGTTCGTTAGTGTTTTTGTCCTATTTTCATCAATTAGAGGGGATTCGATTCTACTACCAGTTAATTATAATTTGAACTTTATAGAGTTCGTGAGAAGTCTATTTAGGATATTACGGCAGATTGGTTTAATTACCTTTAGCAGTCGAAACTTAATTAACTCATCCGGTTAATAACAGGTTACCGGTAAAAAGTTGTTACTCAATAAAATCGTAAATTAATTAATGCATTACGCAAAAATTCGTCGAATTTTAATTCATAAATGGCAAATTGATCATTTAATCTTAATTATGATGGCGGTCAATTAACTGACGCTACCTTAAATAGTGTACTATACAATATAATAATGTACGTTTATGATGATAAATTGTTTGTGTACTTATGGCTTAATTAAATGAAGTAGATTGAAACCAATCTATCAAAAAATTCAGATGTTTGTTTTCTACGAAAATTATATTGGAAAAACATTTTCACGCTTAGGCTTCTAGCAAATATACATAACACATTTATTTAGCCCAATGAATTACGAATGTATATTTTTCAAATCAACGATATCACAGTGCCACGCTTTTATTTAGCTTCAATGCGCCAGAAAAAAACCTTGTTTGCGAAAATAATAGTATTCGTATTTACCCAAGCAAATTACCAAATTAATCGCTGTGTATTGATTTATCGCGCGTGTGTATAACACTCAGAGTCAGAAAAATGAAAAAAAAATATTTTCGTATTAAAATTTAACGACGAATTACTTACTACAAGCGGGGAAAATAATAATTGTTATCTTTCTCATCGGCAATTGGTAGTCAAACTGGGGAAAAGAAAAGGAGAGCCGGGCGTGTTCATGAGCTCCCATTTGCATATTTAAATGAAGTATAAATTTACGCGGCGTAGACGAAAATTCCCTCCGTATAGCCCTTGTTATTCCGGCAGTCGAGCAATGTTAGCCGAGCAGTTTACGGTAAATAACCTTCAGTCGACGAATAATAGTGGCAAAATAAAGCTGATTGATAATTTTCTTAAAATAAAAGCTTTAATAAATCCTACATAATTTTCGATTTATTTAAATCTACTACTAAAAAACAAACCTTTAACAACATTTTCCCCGCGTGCACTCCAGCCCTTCATTTGTATTCTTTCCCAAAGCGAAACTACACCACCAGGAGAAACTACGCGAACCAGCCTACCCCTTTTTCTCAACCATGCGTGTCAGCGCGCCGTTTCTCCCGCTCGGGGGGCCACGCCAATTGTCGCATAATAATTTTTCCCTTCTATATGTATATACCAAAGGGAGAAAACGAACGTTCAACTCTCTCCCCACCTGTAGCGGCACGTGACTCATCGCGCGCTCGTTTACCCGGAAGCGCGGGCGTGTGTATGTGTGTATGGGTTTTTGTGTACCGCTGACGTGGTTCGCGGTCGTTTCGATTTTTTTTTCTCTTTTCCTCCCTCGACTTTTCTTCGGGGGGTAAGAATAGGTCGTATAAACCGTTCCTGGTAATCCGATGAATCGACTCGTGACACGGGGATTTCCTCGGAGAGCGTGGCCTCTTTTCTCGCAGATTGTGGTTCTCGGCCTTAATTGTAAAAGAAAGTAGGGTTAGTTTGTTTTAGGGAAAATGCAGAATTTCGGGAATGTTTTATGCGCGATAGTATAGTTCGTGGTTTGACTGGATTCTTAATAGCGGATTAGCGCCGATAGACACGTGGAGAGTAGAGATTCAAGGTGATATTTCAGGCGATTACCGCTTCGAGTAGAAATCGACATAAAGATGAGGATCTATAAATTGTATACAAAACTTGTAGCTCGCGGAAGAACGAGTTTTGAATAAAATTATGCATTATTACAAACAGACGTAGAGTAGAGATGTCATGATCCCGAAGCCTCTTGTTTTCTTTTCAACTTACCGAATCTCCAAGTGTCATTGACTCAGAACACCACACGCACCGCTCACGAATAATTCGAGCCGAATTATTAACGCAACGGTGACTAAACTTTCGCAACACTTGAGATAACGACCCATACAGCCTTACACCGACCAATCAGTTTCTTTCTTTTCTCTCCACGTGTTTTATATACGCATTATTATGCCCCCCAACAACTCGCGCTTAGGCAACCTTATTTTTAACGGCTCTCCACGAGCTCGCGCGCGCTATCGATACAAACAAAATCGAAATAGAGGCGTCGCGTATTTCCAGACCTCGCTCGCTATACAGTTGCGCAACGAGCGAGAAACGTATTCTATTTTCACCCGGTAAAAATATGATAAAGCCAGCACGGCGCGGAGCGAGCTAGAGCTGGCGCGGCCTTTTAATTGTGTGACGCCTATATACGCGTACGTGCGTGCGTGTGCGAGCGAGTGAGATGGAGATATGTAGACCGCCGCCGTCGTCGCGAAAATTTAGCTCGTAAACAAGTCGCGCTGTCGCGAGCAATGTCGTCATGGCGCGCAATCTTCTTCTGCTTGCTATTCTTCTTCCTGAGTTTTCTTTGCCTGTTCTAACCTCTTTTTTCGCACCTCTTGTTGTGCATTGTTTTCAGTGCACGAATATCTAGGTTTTTTCTCGAAAAATTGAGGCGCCAGGCAAAACGTGCGCCATATAATTCCGCCGGCAAATTGCAATGTTGCGACTATTCGAATCGATGTGTCGAGTGAGTGCTAGATGACGAATAGCGCGCAATATTGTTTGCCGCGTATGACTCTGGGGCGTCTTGGCGTCGCGACGCGACGCAACTATATATCGACGAGTGTGTGATGGCTGAATGCGTGAGTGTCGACGGCCGGGATGAAAATTGGAGTGATACCAATTACACGCGTACGAATAACGTTTTGGGAGTGTTTTTAGGTGGATTGAAAAAAGCCTTTAATGGAATGATTTTTTGCGGGTGGATTTGTTATATCTGTTGGTGGATTGTAACGTTACTACTGAAAATTACATTCCAATGTTCCAGTTGTGATGATTCGTTGAATTTCGTTTTTGAAAGGTAATTCGAAGTCGATGAAATTGAAATAATTTCAATCCATTAAATTAGGCTTTTTATCCAATCGCAAAGCACAATGAAAGTTCACAGAATAGAAAAACGTCACAGAAGTACGTTCGTATCACGGAAACGCACACTTTTATCAGACATAATAATCATCCCCTATTTTTCCAAGCACCCTCTCGTATACGAGAGAGGTATATATACCCTTTCCACGACCCATACGTCGCCGTCGTCGTCAACGACGACACCTCTCTCTTTCTCTCTCACTCCGACTCTATCCCTCTCACGCCTCGAAATAGACACTTACGGGCTTATTCAAACAACCGATATATCCGCGTCAGGCGAAAATAGTCCGCGACACCTACCGCACGCTTGCTCTCTCGCACACAGACACACACACTCGCCCACCGCATTCCTCGAAAGTGAATCAGGCTTGTTTTGAAACTCGAATCCATCATCATGGGATCGTTCGGTCGCTCGTTCGCGTACTCATTGAGCGATCAAAATAAATCCCGCTCGCGCGAACGCTAACTAAGGGAGCTAAGTATAAGGGAAGTAGTGTGCGTGTGTTGTTGCGCCCGTCGCGCTCAAACGTATTGACCGCGTTTTTATCGGGCATCTTGTGCCATTGACCCTCCGACGAAAAATCGCCAACTCATAATAGAAGTGTGTGTGTTCTGTTTGCGCGTCTGAGTTTGTCTAAGTGTATTAACGAGCTAGCGCGTTAGAGCGTCGAGGTTTTCTCGTCGGTCCAAGTTTTTGTTGAGCCGCCGCGAGGGAGGTGTATAAGTTCTTCTTGTGGAGCCGTTCAAGGAGAAATACGCGAGGTTGAGAGGTAGTTTTCATGGCTAGGATTGCTGTGGTTATACGTTGGGAGTGCGTAGTAGCTACATTGTCAGTAAACTGAGTGCGAGTAACATTATCCGGAACTTGGGATGAATGAGCCCAGTGAAACGCAATAAGTTTCGAAAAAGAAAGAATGTTTGAAAATATTAATAATTACGAGGTTTAAACAATAGATGTAGTACTTGTAACTCTCGAACGTATTACCCAACGTTTACAGATTTAATCGGCAAAACATTTCGAACACCTGTTATCGGCAAATCAATTGAAAAGTTCTCACGTTTAAACAGCTCTAAAAAAGCGTTCACCTCCTCTAATCTTCAAAACCCAGCGCGCCGACAAAAACAGCTCAAAACAGTATTATACGCACGCCGTTCATTCCTCGTTCGCTCTCTGTCTCTCTCATTCTCGCCTCTTCTATTCCCATGAAATTGGCCGCGTATACACCACACACAGGCGGCGGAAAAAAACAAAAGTTATGAGTCAGAGAGCGAGAGGCACTGTGTTGTATACTCGCCCGAAGGGAACACGCCGACGAAAACAAATGACGACGATTAAAAGATTTCGAGGCAGTTCCGCTGTGAATGAACCGTGCCCCCGCGCTCTATATATATACCCTTTTTCACGCGCGGGATTCCCAGAGGTCGCTGAGAAAAACGTATATATACCTAATCGACTCCTCTCTCTCTCTCTCTCTCTCTCTCTCTCTCTCTCTCTCTTTTTGTAGTGGTGAAATTGTGAGTGTATAAGTAGGATACGGCGAATAAATAATTGAAAGGTTTGTTTTTTCTCTCATAGTTTTCGGAAAAACTTTGAGGAATTTCGGGCTCTTATCAACCAACAGCGTGATTTCGAGCACTTCACACCGGTGTATGCTGAAGTTAAAAATTGATAAACGTGTGGCACATTCCGGTGTAACGTTGAACATACGATACATACGCGAGAAAGAGAGAGATAAGCGCGTGTATATCAATTCTTCTTTTTTCTCTCTCTCTTTGCGATTGCTCGCGTCAACGTCATCGCGAAGTACCGTCGATAATAGACCGACGATTTTCCAAGCGAAAAAAAAAATATATATATAATACTACGGGCGAAAATATCACGAGGAAAGGAAGAAAGACGCGCGCGCGCATTCCGGGATGTTTGTCTTTAGTCGCTGACCTCGCGAGAGGGAAAAGAGCCCCGACTAGTTTTGCCGCGCGTGCGTGTGGAATGCTCTCCTCTATTTGCCGTTCGAGGCGAGCCCTTGCTAGTGAGAGGAAGAGGCAGAGAGAGAGAGAGAGAAAGAGAGAGAGAGAATCCTTTATAAAGCTCGGCTTTTGCGTTTGCGCGGCAATTTCTTATTTTTTCTTTTATAGCGAAAAACGAATTATATTTGGTCGCCGCGTGTTTCTTGATGGTAAAAGGTTTCTGAGAAAGCTCCCCTTTCAATTACGCACGGAATATTGATAAAGAGATTTCATGTCGGCGATGCGCGCGTGGTATTAACCCTCTTTTTCCCAAAGCTGAAACGTATAAAGTATAATATGAGCTCAAATATATAATAAACGGAAAGTGCGGTGTACAGTAACGTATTTTCAAAATTACGCGGAACCGTTAACAACGGCAGCGCAAAAAATAAATAAATATAATAAATAAATACGCAGCATTCGCGTCCGGTTTTTCTCGGAAATATTCATTTATTTGAAGCGAGCCGCGAATTTATACATACTCTCTCGTTGATATGAAGAATTTCATTTTAATAATATAGACGTGTGTGCGTACATTTCGCAAAAATTCGTTATGATATTGAAAATATCTCTGCCCGTGCGCAGAGTCAAACTTTTGCGGACCGCAGACGAAAAAATATACACGCGACATCCCTATATTATTTATCTGTCAAAACTCGAACGGCGTTCCGCTCATGCGATTTTTTTACGCTTCTCGCATAGCGGATAAATATTAATACATCTACGTACACATATAACACGTGTACATTTATTAGAAAAAAAAACATGTATAGGAGCATCGATCACAACCCCGACACAGAAGCAGCACATACACATAATTCATATATACGTTCTCACAAAGCATTCCCACGAATTTACGTCGTCGATGACGTCAGAGTGAAATTCAATCGCTCGCCTAAGCGCGAGTAAATTAATAAAATATTTGGTTTCGAAGTCGAGCGCACGCGCGGCTGTGTACAGTAGCGGCGACAATGCACACGCTAGATGCCGGAAGTGATACAAGACACGCGGATCCGAAAAATAGTCGGGAAAAGTTATCTCGCTCTCGGAGCGCTCGTTGTGTGGGAAAACAATTGCTCGAGTGCATTTAGGCCTGCGAGCGCTTGCACGCTGCCCAGTAAATACGCAGGAGTCTGTGTGTTTGTTACCTTTATACCTGGGTTTGCGAAGCTTTTCTCGGTTGGTATAATAAAAACATAGAATAACAAAAACTTGGCCGGGTGCACCAACACTGACTTTGAACACACATAGCGCTTCAGTACCCGCCGCAATCGTTTTTCTAATACAAAGCACACTAATGCCTCTTATCGCCTTATCACAGCCATGCCTTTCCAATACAAAAGGGCCACATTCTTCGCGCCCCTCTTATCGTAACCCAACACACAAACACATATACACACACACAGCCGTCGACACGGACGAATTTTATTATCACAACGTGTGCCTCAATAAACTGTCAGTCGCACGCGCGCGGCCTTCCCCCACGCGCTACCTATATATATACCCACGCAGAAAAACGAGAGCATCGCGTTGCGTTGTTGTTTTGGCGGCGCGTTATCTTTCTCCGACTTTCCATCGGCTCGCAGCCCATTATCGCCCCACTGCGGTGATGTTTGCCACGCTCGTGCTGCAGGTACTTCGCCAAGATGTTTGCCTCGAGCGCGCGTAAACACATGTGCACACACACACACACACACCACTACACTCATAGTGTATTCGAGTCTCGAAAACTACGACGTGAGCGCGCGCTCGAGTGCTTTGAAATTTGAAGTACGGGAAGAAAGTGTATATACGGCTGAAGTTTCCAGATACACACCCACACACACACACACATAATATACGTACCGGCATTACGAGATACTTTTTATTAGGAAGATCGAGTGAGAGCGCACGAGTACACGTGTGCGAGAAAGGCTGAATAATTCTTCGGGGAATCGTGATGGCCAGGGAGACGATGAGTGGATGGAATTCAGCCCAATTGCCATAATTTGAGCAATATATGATGTGCTTGAGAGAGGCTTTGGTATAGGTGAATTTTTGGGTACTTGGAGGGATTTTAGAATCTATCTATAAAAAATTGTGATTCGTTAAGTCCGATCAAAATAAACTTGTGATTGGTTGACGCGAGGCTGTTGTGCTTAAGAATTGAGCTGATTGGCTGAAACTAAACTGTGTATAAAACAACCTGTGTCGTTGTCTTCTGCGTATGGCCTCTCGCACCTAAAAAGGAATAGAAGGAACAGTGAGGAATACGGAGGAATAAGTAGCTGTGTGTCGGTATTCCTTGCTGTTCCTCCGTGTGTCTTGTGGGATTGTTTACATTATGTTTATTAGTATTTCAAACGATTAAAACTTGTTATTTGTTACAGAATTTATTTGTTACTTTAATAAAAATGTAAAAGTATTTTTTAGTATGTTCATACAAATGTGTTACTATAGAATAAATGTTATGACCTAACTAACCTATTTGAAAAATTATGTTAAACTTGTGAATAATTATTATATATTTACTTATATTTTTCTTAAAATAACAGCAAATGAATAGTTAGAATGTGTAATTAATAGTTTAAA
>UXGD01006353.1:0-12642 GCA_900474315.1 Torymus auratus
TAATATCTTTAAAATACTCAAGAACTAGCTTGTGATTGTCTTCGAAAAACTCATTCTATTTTTCAATCTATTAAATGGCCAAATAATGGAGGAAAAAGCATTTCATCAAGAGCTAGAAACTGGACAATAGAAGATCCCATTTGATAGCAAGTTTCTAATATAAATGGTCAGTTAATAGGTATAAAATGATTTGGATTTCCACCAAGGTTATTGCTCAGTTTAAACACCTCTTACAGATCATACATGATATTTTGAAGAAAGTTATAAAATACTTAGTTAAAAATAATTTTTTACTAAAAAAAATGCAGGTTTTCGGAATATGGTTCAAAAAGTTTATTTACTATACATGGGTTTGATAGGTATTTACACCCATCACCATGTAAAATTTTAGCAAAAAAAAAAGTTTTTTAGAAAAATGTATTTTTGGCTTTCAACTGATAAGTGGTTCCACTTGACAATACAAAATGTATTTATCATGTTTATAGTGGCAACAAAGCGAATAAGTAGATATAAAGTGGTGAGTATAAGCTTAAATGAAAATATCACTGCAAATTCCATTAATAATTAATAAATAAGCTAGTATAGCTAAAATTTAAAACTTTCCATAGCTGTATCTTCTGACAGAAGGCCTATTGGTCAAAAAGACATAACAGTGCCTTTTTTCATAAGAAAAGGAGGTTCATAAATACGGAATAGTGACCTGCTAGTTCCTTGACTCTCAAACAATACTGGAAATTGAATTCCGAACTTGTAATCACAGTGCTTTAACAAATGGTTATTAGGTAATAGTGGAACAATACGTAATGACAACAAGCAAAATACCCAGTTATGCTCACTTTCCATTGACGTCGATTGACGCACTATGACGAAAGGCAGACAATTCAGCAACAAAATGCATCAATGCAATTTGAATATATATAAATATTGCTTCCGGATTATATCAGTACGCAACTTACGTAATTAAATATGGGCATTTCATGTAACGTCATTGTGGAAAATCGACAGAAGATAGATTGAAAAGTACACGATACAACTTCAAAAGCTCTCGATTATTCAACATTTTACGAAACGAGCTCGGGGAAACATTTTTCATGGTCGATCAGAAATCCAAATGCCCGGTGAGCTTGCGCGGAATTTTATTCGCTATTTTCAAATCGAAATCAAACACATTTACATCATCAGACCGTTGATGTCTTGAGCTATCGCCACCTCCGTGGCGTCAGCAAAAATTGCCAAGCAGGCGAATTTTATATTTCATTCACAGCTTTTGCAAACACATCGTTTCCTCGACTATGTATAGGCGCGCGCTGCGCTCGACACGAGTCCTACGCGCACACATGAAAATCGACAAAATCCAATTGTCATTTCCCCGTACGTCGATGACTTTTAGTCACATTTAATGACTTGCTAATAAAGCTTCGCATTATATATAGAGCTAGAGTTCAGGGAACCTTCGATTTATTTCGCCTCCTGCATCGTCTTCTCGAAATCATGCTCACGGCCGCGATCGAGCGCGCGCTATCGTGAGGCCATTGACTTTTGCCGCTAATCACGTGATCGAGGCGATTTTTTCTCTTGCACGTTCGCAAACGCGTGCTCACGCGCCTCGAGCGTAAAAGCTCTACTTTACCAATGTTGCATACTGGACGAGGCGCTCATTATACGTAATCCCAAGGTTTTCGGGTCGAGAATAGCTTCTTTTTTTAATGTCAAGCGATTTTTACAGTAATTTGTTTTTAAAGGCGATTGTATTGCTGGTTGACTTTGGTCGTCAGTGCTACAAAGACCTTAGCTGCCTTGGACTTTTTCTTACTACCCGCAAAAGTTTTAGTAGAATGTACAGGAGACACGAATTTTAAAATGAGTATTTTGCTTATGTACGATTATTTATGAAAAGATGTTTAAATGAAATGTTTTAAAGAAATGATCACGGTCAAATTTTCAGTAACTTCAAATTGCTTCATCATCCTTATAGTATATCTGTGTCATGATGCATTACCTCAATAACTCTTATCTCATATTTAAAAGAAAACAGCAATCTAATGATATTCTTTTTTAATTATATGTATAGGTACGATTTATTTATAGATAAAAACATCACATCTATCAATAGTTTGAATAATAAAATATATTTCAGATGTATTGTTTAGGATCTACTGACGTATATTTAACGGTATATTTATTTATTTATACAATGGCCTTATGACATAACGTTACTATTAAATCACAAGCTATTGACTCCTATAAAAAATTCTACAATGCAAATGAATTGCTGAGCTTGAAGCACATAAGAATGCGGCTAAAATAATACGAAGCTGCTCCGTGCTTGACTACTTAAAGTCGCTACATTTTTCCTCCGTGAATAACTTTAAATAATAAATAGGCTTAAATTTAATGTTTATTCAATCAAAATTGAAATCGTTCAACTGATCAGTAGTTTTTAACGCAATTTTTTCTCAAACTGTAATGTTTACATGTAATTATCGCGGATTCTTTTAATAACTCTAATTGTTTAGCCCATTTCTAGGTCACCAATATAATTTAATTGAAAATTGATATTTTAACTACTTACTTATTATTTTATATGTATAAAGGTATAAATATCTTTAATATTGACAAAAGTTAGTATGTATAGCTATAGATGTCATTTTTCATTTAACAAAATAAAGAAATAAATATAAATTAAAGAATTCCATTGCTTAAAAATAAAGGAGGTTTCTTTAAAAAATCAATTCATAAGCTAAAATTATTAAACATCTAATTTGTTATTAAAAAACAAAAGTAAAAATCAATAAATTTATTGTTGACAACATTTAACACCTTGAGTAATAATGATGGAAAAATCCGCCAAATCAAAAGTTGCCAAAAGTTCTCGGTGACGGAAAAATAAGCGCATTTCTCCAGTTTGCGTTATTGGTAGCATTTTTTGCACGCAAGCGCTTTTTTGCTCATCGTTGCACATAGAACGTTGTACTAACTCTTATATCATACTAACGCTTAAAATTCCAAATAAATGATTCGACGGGCTCTCTCGTAAAGATTTATTATGGTAATAAACAAAGATTTGCTCTTAATCTGTAACTATACTAATACAATATCTACAATAATATTACTAGCCTGACTTTCAATGACAACGAGAAATAAAAAAAAATGATTTAATGCATAAAACTCAACGAAAGTGTTCGAAAAAAGTAAAAAAAATTTCGTTCATTTAAGCTTACCGTGTACCGAGAGGCCTGTGACAAGCGCGCGCGAGCTTCTATATAATGCGTTTGACGCGCGCGCACCGCGCATAATCATCGCCGGGACGGCGAGCGGAAATCGGCTCTATACCCCGAAGGTCCCACGATCCTGACCTCACGGCGCCGCTAAACATATGCGCGACGTACGATAATGACTCGGCGCGCTCGGCTCGCGATGTAATAGACACGCGGCTGATGCGCCATCTCACTGCAACTCCGGGCTCTTGCATCGGGAACGAGGGCGACATATGGTGTAAAATGTTGGAAATGAAAGAGAAAACAAAATAATAATAAAGCAACAAATTTTTGATTGGTATTTGGTTTTATTACAAAAATGTATCCAGTTTACAAACTACAAAGTAACAAAATCTAAGATGAAAAACACACGAGAGATTCGCGTGCGCGCTCTCATGGGTGCGGGTGCGCATGTGTGTTATACAGAGTACTGAGATGGGTGTAGAGATGGCGAAGAGGGTGAAATCTGCGTTTCTGGCATCTTCGTGGGTTCTTTTTTTTTCATTTTTTGTAAATGGCAATTTGTTATTTGTTTGCTTAAGTACAAAAATGATTACCTAAACGTATAAAATAACATGTAACAATTATTTGTCGGGATAAAATATAAACTCATAGTTTTTTTCGAACACATGTATGGGATGAATGTGGATGAAGGTTTGTAGCGCAAAGTATATTTAACTTATACTTGATTAGATGAAAAAAATTTTTTACGATAGGTCGTGTGATTTTTAGTATTTTGAATGTATCGAAAAACTTTTTTCATATCTTCAAGTTACACGTTTTTATAAAAACTGTTAATATAAAGAATGCTGAATTTTCGTTTGTTAAAATATAAAAAATTCAGCTCGATATATTTCTAAAATATTATACTATGAATGATTATAAAAATAGTCGATTCATATGACTATCAAAACTACATTTACTTTCTCTCCGTACCCAAAGCTCATCAACGAAAATCTCGAGACTCACGGTCTACCTGTAGAGTCGAAACTCGACTGATCAATTTGAATGCTGTACAAGTGGTGCATAGCACCAGAAAAATAGTTCTTTTTAAAAAATATTTGCACTCCCATAAGTAATTGCGCGTCTCACAACAAACATCGCCCGAAATCACTATATATTACAAAAACATTCAACAAATCAATGTAAAAAAGTTGGATCACGTCGCGAGGGCACAAATAGTTCCAAATAGTTTAATATGATTAGGCTTAGACTCGTTTTCGGCATTAATTCATATTCAGAGCTTGACTCGATCGATAAGTTTACAAGACCTTACCGACCGAGCCGACAACTTAATCCTCGAATTTCGCGACAATTATTAAGATTAATTAAAAATTTACAACTTTCAATCTAATTGAGAGTTGAGTATAAAGCTACGTTTCGTCGACGTATCACTTTTTGTTTGGATTTAACGCAAATATTATTTTCAATGATAATAAATTTTTAAAACTCAAATAGAGTTAGAAAGACATTTAAAATGAAACGCATGATGAGAAAATACATTAAAACATAAACGCAAAATCATACGATTGCAACGCGAAGCTACCCTGCTGACCATCGGTCGATAACGAAGATGCAAGTAAAGAGTCATCGGAACCGGTAACCGATCGGCTCGCGGTCTCGCGGTCGGTCACTTACCAACCACGAGAAGCGCGCTACTCGGAACGCGAAAATAATTCCGCGTATGAAGTATCGATGGTGGATGAAAATTTCAACGTTTCGTAAATAATTGTCTGCCAATATGGCATCAGCAATAAAAATAACGAGCATTTTGGCGCTCCCGCTCTATTTACATAATTTTCCACCCGATTAAAATAAATAACAACAATAATTGATAACCGAATAAATATTGATATTGATGACGCATAAAAGTTCGTGTTGCCATTTTCATCCACAACATAAAGCTTCGCTGTCACATAATATGTGTCACACACTGCTCACGCAACCTTCGTCCGAATATACGTGAATTTTCATCGAACTCGCAAAGTTAAAAAAAAATATTTATCGTTATCATTCTTAGAGGCACAAGATGATTTCTTAAGTACGCGCAGTACTAGTCGGTCTTTCCATTCTGTTTCGAATGTCCATTGGCGACGACGCCCTCCGCATGCTCCTCCGATTTGATCTTTCCGTTGGCGATCTCGCCATTCGTCTTGGTGCCAGCTGCGACTTTTGGACTTGGCTTCTTGTTGTAGTTCTCGACGTAGAACGAGCCGAATAGGTAGATGAAGAGAGACGCGTTGACACAGAGCAGGAAGGACAGGAATTTCGGGAAGTTACAGTCCGTCACGAAAACCTGTGGAGAACAATGCAATGAAAAAGTGATTTAGGATATTTTAAAGACGAATTATTAGGTCTGTTATGATCTTTGAATAATTATGTCGATGATCGAAATGTCCCATATCTACCCGGGTAAAAAAAATTTATATATAATTATATATAATTTGTATATAATCATATATACATTTTTTACCCGGGTAGACAAGGAGCCATTCAAAACTGCGGTAATATTTTATGCTACTGATCGAGTGAAAGTTATTTTAACAATAATTTGTATACAACATATATTTTGTTCGAGGTTGAGAAACTATTATTAAGATACTATTATTTGCAAAGTTTTTAGTATATACAATTAAATTTTGACTATCTAGAAATGATTTTACTCCACTTTTTAGTAGGTAACTTACAAAGTCAAAGAAGTTATATACCCACCGGTTAGATACCCATTTAACGAGAAGATAATCATAAGCAAGATATATAATTACTTTTTCTTCCATTTATACGTATTCAATCCTGTTTATCACTCTTTTCAGAAATCTTATATTTCTTGTAAACGAATAATTATTAAATTTCATTGATATCGCATTTTCCACGACACATAAAAAAAAAGAAAACCATAGAAACGTGTTTTCAATTTCAATCTTAAATTTACCAGCAGATTGTGGACCAAGATGATAGTGAACTGGACGAGCTGCAGAGAGGTGAGGTACTTCTTCCACCAGAGGTATTTCTGGACCTCAGGACCGAAGGCCGAGAGCATATAGTAGGTGTACATCAGAATGTGAATGAAGCTGTTGATGACACCAAGGAGGGTGCCGTGGCCGCCAGGGACGAAGTGTACGCCGATCCAGGCACAGATGGGCATCATTCCGTGATGGTAGACGTGAAGGAAGCTGATTTGACGCTGCTTCTTGCGCATGACGAAGAAGACAGTGTCGAGTAGCTCGATCAGCTTGCAGACGAAGTACGCGTACACGCCTCGGGCCATCTGAATAAGGAAGAAGTTTAATTTAATTTGTATTTTACAGCAAAAGATATGAATGACTGTGTAAATAAGGTAATGATGACAAATTTATAAAGGATGTCGAATATCAAGTGGCGTGCGGTATCATGCATAACTTGTATTAATCGAATCACAAAGAAAAAAACAATCATCAGCACAATATAATTTGTTTATTACACAGATTATTTGGGCCCAGTAATATGAATGTGTCCATATAATTATATTGATTTAATAAAAAGTATAACTTGAAATCATTCATTTTGCTGGGTACAATAAATGTTGCCATTAAGAGTACAAAACATTTGGTACGTGTTGAACTCTTTATTCTAAGCATAAACTTTTTCATACAAAAAATTTGCAAAATGTATTGATCAAGCTATAGAATTAGTAAACAAGTTACTTATTGTAAATTTATTATAAGAAAAACGAAAAAAAAAAAAGAACTGCTGCTCATCTTACCCTCATTGATTGGGGACTGCCGGAATAATCGACCGGTTGGCACTTCCAGTTATAATCTGTGAGCCATCCTGCTAACAGACCCTCCTTGACGAGGTATATACTGAGCAGGACCTGCACGAAATTGTAAACGATGAGCGTGTTCCTGAGAGTGAACGGTTTCCTGTCTCGCATCAGTCTCGGACCCAACGACGTTGAAAAGTATACGTAGCACGCGACGATGGTCAGCACGGGTACTGGACTCGATACCATAAACCACCCCGATGTATGCGGATCTGCAAATTTTTAGTAAGCAATCAATTCGTTTGCTCAGAATCAACGATCATTTTGTTTTTCTTTGGTTGTCGTTTGATTTCTTTTGTACGAGAAGTAAGAACAAATATAGCAATTGTTTTTAATTAATGTAAGTTAAAAGTATTTTCTTACGGCCTCTGTTGTTCATGAGGTCCTTGTAGTATTCCGCAATGCCCAACATCTTGGCAGTTAATGGTAGCTATTAATCTGCAATAAAAAATAGAAGATGTACATTAAAATCCAATACATAAGTTATTTTTATCGTGCAACGGATTAAAGATTAACCAATATTGCTATAAGTTAGTGTTTACGCAGTTATAGAAGTATCGTAGAATGTCACATATACCTTGATTTATTCCGTGATGCGCTTAATGCATTTTTATAATTTTTTTTTGCAATACTCTAGATACATAATACGCTTTAAAATCTAATAACAACCTTATGTGTCATTGCACGTTAAGGTTGTAGGATATATTCCGTTATTACAGTGGTGGACTTATGAAATTTTTAAATTTGTATCTACTCTGTTTCGATCAAAACAAACAACCACCTTTTTAAAACTAGAATACGTTAAAACGAGCCGCCTTTATCTGCAGAAAGGAAAAAGTGTACAGGTTTTTACTGATGAAACAAAAAACAGAAACATACGTTTTTATTTAAATATTTGATATATTTTTGAAGTTTGAAAAGCAATATTTTTCTTTCAACATCTTAACAATAAAGTATTTGTTTTCGCATTTATGGAAATTAAATGTATTAGTAGAATCAAAGTTTGGATAATTTCATTATCTTACGTCCCACAGAAAAGGACACATTTTTCTTTACACCAATAGACTTATCGACACATATAGAATTTATCAACACCATCGTAAAATCCTGAGAGAATATAGGCACTGGTAGTAATATAATCGAGACACGAATTATTGCTGCTGATTATTTAATATTTACTCAGTCTTTTCCGTTTCAGTCTTAAGAAACTTTCGTCAGAAATTAGCTGAAATCTCATCTGCTACTTTTGATTACTTTTTCTGGTCGTCTAAAATCTCATTGTCATTCGTACCTATGTCTGTCAATTAGATGAGTTCTTTCTTTGTATCATTGTAGGTTTTTCTGGTAATATTTTTGCATGATAATTTTGTATTACAATTACGGGAATGAACACCAGTTCTTTGGAAATGCAAGTGAAAATACGACGACATCTAATTACAAACACAAAGGGATTTGTCTCACATTCATTACAATTCACGAGGCCGCAAAGAAAGTAAGAAGAAGAAAAAAATAGTCATAAACAATACTTTCAGCGTACGGAAATGAAAAAAAACGACATAAATTTGAAAAATTTACTTTTCTTATGTGCAACATTATTAATGGTTCTATATTCAACAGGTTGTTAAAATTATATCATCGGGCGTGCTTGTGTAACGTTGTATGTGATCAATCCAAAGAACGATAAAAATGTAAAATCGTTAAGACCAATTACTGGTCGATTTTTATTTACTTGATGAACGTAATGTGTATCGTTTTGCAATTTAGAAAGATGCATTTTTCACTGACGCACACGGGTGTTCAAAGAAAATATATAAGTGAAACCAATAAACTGAAACGTTAGTTTAATGTTTGGTAAATGTGTGGTAAAAGTGCAAAAACTAATTATTAATAGAAATGCATAATGAATTATCTTCCTATCTATAAGATATTCAATCAAAGTGCCCAACTTTCGGTATAGGTACACGCGCAAGAAACACAACATTTATTTAGTACTACAGCTATTTGAATAAGTACCGGTTTACCAATCCTTACGAGCCGGTACTCAGGATTTCCGCGATGCACTTGAGCACCTGTCCAGCCTCTCTCTCTCTCGCTCTCTCTTTCCCGTACTTACTCCTGCGTGGGGCGTATAACATACGCGACAACTGCGGGTTCATTATGTGCGCGTAGCGGTTCAAGTTCGCACCAAGGTGAGTGAGTTTATAAAGTGCGAATATTGCTACCTGCGATCTCGCGGCTGGGACGGCGGTGGCGGTGTCGGACACTCTTACTTTCATATGTTCCGGAGAACATTGAATTGTACTTCTTTCGCTGTATCAAGTTAGTGAGCCGTGGGTACTTTCGTTGGATGAGCATATATTATTTTTTTGCTGTTATTCGATTGTTGTTAAAGTGTAAGGGAAATGATTATTTTTAATTTACATATTTGAAGCTAAATTTATTTTAACTCTTTAGTGTATTCACATTTCTATATTAGCGTTACAGGCTTTGATTACAATGAAAGTAATAAATATAAATGTAGAATTAAATGTAGCATGTTCTTCAGGCAAGTTGATGGTTTATACTTTATGTTTTAAATTAATTAAATCTGACTAAGATTGTCTGTGGAATTTGAAGTAACTAGCCTCGATATAAATTGCAATTAAATCATATGCAAACTCTCAAGCAACCGTTTAATCATTGCGTGTGATTAACAAATTTTTTATTCGTGAATCGAAATTAAAATAACTTTAGTCTCGTCCCTTCACCCGCGGTGACCTGACTTAATTGCAGACTGAAAATAAAGACCTCGAGGTTGCCGATAATAACTATCAAGTTATTCAAAATTCTTATATCCGTGAGAGAATGAGAAAGAAAAAACAAAGAAAATTTTCTGGCTGACTATTTTACACTTTTAAATTTAAAATTTGAATAATTTTCTGTTGCAAAACTTTTAATATCAAAATTTTCAATCCCAAAATTTCATTTTTTTATCTCTAATATGCTACAGTATACGAGCTACCAGAATGTACATGTAACTTTGTGTGAAAGGTTGTTTATCTACTTATTGTTGAATAAATACGTTTTCAATGATAAATAAATTTTCAATAAGATACTCGTTCAAAGTTAATCGAAAACATAAACTGATAAAAAATTATATATCCTATTTACTCAATATCTTATAAAGTAGATATGAGAACTATAAGTATATTTCTCTAACCATTTCATTCATAAAAGAACCAACGCGACAAATCTCGAATTGAAAGTAAGTTTTGTATTCGTGCTCTGATTGGTCAATTTTTTTTTTAAATGTAGCCTATTCCAGGTTATTTATAAACGCATGTGAGGTTAAAGTTTAAAATCCTGCAGTTCAAATAAAATGTTCCACCCCGTGATTTCAACAATAATATGCGTCACATTTGCAGAACGCCGTTTCAACAAATCCGAGCTACATTTGCAATTACCGCTTCAGAAATGTCGATCAAGTTTGCTAAAATAAAAAATCTCTCGCAACGATTAAACAAACACTTGTAGAACGAGTTTGACCACGAGTAGCTTTTGCTGCTCTCCAAATGCATTTAAATGCCATTAATAAACCTTTCCCACAACACGTATACCGCACATATCGTTCAACGTTCGTACATACATAAACGCAGCGAGGAAGAAAACGTGGAACGCAGAGAATGACAACGCGATGGCGAAGGACGCGTATACACACACACACACACACACTCACACATTCCTGTTTCGTCGATCTCCATAGCGTATGTCCCCGCATGGAAGCGAGCGACCGAGAATATCCTGATCTCGACAAAATAAGAGCAAAGCGTGTCAGATCTGCGACTATCACGTTCATTGGCTCTCGAGTGTGCATGGACCGAATTCTTTGTTTACTCAGAATTAATTTGAATGACTCTTTTCTTGTGCACTGGGTATTCGATCTTTGGAAAGGTGAAATTGGAGAAGGTAACAAATTTGTTGTAGAAAATGCTTTGTTCCTTTTTTTATATTTTATTATAGGAAACTTTACATAATCAAGTGATGAAAGTCATGCAACTTTGATGTATTTATTTTGAATTACATTTTCAAGGTAGCTATGTTGAATCAAATTAAGTAAGTCAACTTTAATATCGTTGTTATGTTTACATTTATTATTTCCTCGTAACATTGATCAGATTAAATAGCAACTATTGCGCATTGTCGGATTTGCAAAATCAAGGAAAACGAAACGGATTCTGCAACAATTGTTATAAGAAAAAAATATAAGACAAATCGATCGTTAAAACAAAAAAACGGCTAATTAACAGCCACGTATATATTACTTACGTTAAGTAAGAATGTTTATTTTGATCGGGTCGTACACTCGGATCCAAAGCAATTTTCATAAAGAAAAAAAAAGGAAGAAAAAAATGATTATCATCGTCGAAAGGCTCAACCGCGCGTCGCTATTACAAAACGATGATTTCACATTTTCCACTCGATTGCCATAAATTTCCCCTCCCCACGCAGCCCTCCACCGTCTAATGTTCGCTTCTAAAAGCGCATCGGAGATCGGCGATGCGTTGTAAACGGGGAGATCGAGCGAGAAATCGCAGGCGTAATAATGCCGCTCATATAAAGCCGATTAATCGCCGGTCGTGGCTTCACATTGCGACAGTGCGGCGGTACACGGCATCTTTCGAATTCGGTAATATCATTGATTACGGCATTGAAAGCGGAATAGTATTATACGCGGGGGCCTTTAATTACTCCAGATCGTACCTTGTGTTTATCTGCTGCTTACTCGTGTTTGCAATGGTCATTAGCGTTTATCTTGTTGACTATAGTCGGAACTCGGAGAAATAGCTATTTTTATTAAATTGTACCGGGAATATAAATTTGAGGGGATCAGAAAATTTGAAAATATCGTCAGAGATTCGTAGATGGACAGTGACGCTTGGTAAGGGCGGTGATATAATTTTTTGCTTCCTCAAAGAGGAGGCTTTGTAATGGTGAAAAATATTTTTGATACAAAAAATGTTTAAAAACATGTTTTAAGACTTTTCGCACCAATATTTGAGGTTTTTGAGCAAAAAAATTTTCGTGTCTATGTGTGTGTGTGTGTGAGTGCGCGCGTGTGTGTGTACCGGCTATAACTTTTGAACCAATCGATCGATTTTCGTGAGACAAAGCTAATTCTCTTCACTTTCATATAGAATAGAGATGCCATAAGCTATTTTTGGATTGTGTGCGTTTTCTTTTATTTTATAACCAAAAATGATTTTAAATTTTTGGTTTTTCTTATATTTTAATATGTTACAGTATTTATAATTTCATATCATTAGTTTTTTTTGAAAGATTGTTAAATTACCTACAATTTTGTTTTTGAAAAGTTAAATTATCTTTAGTCTGTTATTTGTTATTAATGGAAACGTTTTCATGTTTCATAATTTAACATGAATATTTTAGTTATCAACTTGAAATTTTAACCAATTATTAAACTTATCAAACTATATTTGGTTAAAATTTCATGAGATTATCATCATTTTTATTTTTAGAATTTAAATTTAATAAAAGGTATCGATAAATTAATTTGAGGAAGCTAAGTGCCAAAGAATTGGCAGC
>UXGD01006354.1:0-12638 GCA_900474315.1 Torymus auratus
CAATAAGATAATCATTTGACATCCAAAGGATTTTCCCAAAAGGAATTTCCTTTTGGCTCAAGTAATCCATTTCTCTCAGTGTGGTATTACAAAAATTATAACATTTTGTATTTGTTATAATTTGCCATTCTACAAAAACCCAAAAAATAAAGAAGAATTTAGTTTATTAACATTGATTTTTTTAATAATGTTTTTTCTTTCTAATGTCTGATTCAAATAGTAATATCGAATTTATTATATTTCATGAGTATAATAAGACATCAGAGGTTTTGCAAGAAATTATCAACATTTTCGAAGTACTTTTTGACAAAAAAATATTAGAGAATAAATTGATATTTTACTATCGAAGATTATACAATTTGCATAAACAAATTATTATATTGAAAGATAAAGTTTAAATATTTGCATATTCGAATCAAGAAAACCCAGATGGTTTAATCCAAAAAAGTTTACCATCCCAAAGCTTTCTCTTCAAGAAAGCAAACCGCAATTCGCCAACAATCCAAGTCTTAAACACCTCGAATTAACCTGATAATTACATGTTTGTTTACCCGATCAAGCACTTCTCTCGCTGCAACGGAAAATCCTTGCAAATATACACACACGTGTTAAGCTACAGCAGCCCGCAGCGCTTGTTTGCCCAAGGCGTGTAATTCGAGATTCCCCGCCGCGGGGCGAGTGCCTGAGAACCGAGTGGCCAACTTAATTATCACCGCCGCTAATTCGCACTGTGCACACCTGGAGGACGGACACTTTTCCTAACAGTAACGGCACACGTTCACGCGAATTATACGCGCTTTAACCTTTTTAACGGCTAATGACGATGCTCGCCCTAAGACACACTGACTATAATTCGTATCTTTTCCGATCGCGGTGGTACAGCGACTTCCTGATACCGCGGAGTGATACGAAGGGCTTAATGGTAATGGTGAGGTAAGAGAATGCGAGTTCTCAGAAGTATCGCGTTCTGCGGGATGGGATTAGACGGAGAAAAATCGGTAATGAATGAGTAGCAGCAGAATTGTGCGTGCAAGAGATATATCTTTAGTTGGATGGTATGTAGAAGAGAGATGGATTCTGTGTGTAAACAAAATTTTACAGTTGAAATTAACGTTTAATCAAGTAATTCGTTTTTAATCCTTTAGTATAAAAAATGGAGGAATATTTTTATCCAAAAAATGTAAATATAAAGAAAATTATAATCTTAATTAAATTGTGAGTTCCATGCGTCGCTTTTTAATTAAAAATTTTTTTTTTACCAGTTATAATTTTATTTCTTATTTAAAATTCTTATTTATATTATATGTTCCATTACTGTTTAATAAGAATCATTTTCTACGATACAATTGTATATGTAATTCATTGAAATTCTATTCTAAATCATTATTAAACTATGTAATTATTCAGAATTGCAGTAAAACAATCTAGATTTTCTATCAAATATGAAAACAAATAATAAAAAATATCATATTGGGAAAATCAAGCATGAGAAAAAATATTTCTCAGTAACTCTTTTACTTTAATGACAATCTAAAATCCACGTCTACAGCGAACCCATAAAACTTTTATTACTTCACATTTTCGTAGAGACACAATAAAAACGCCTTTGCTATAGTCATCCTCAAACTCTATCCTTCTACTACTAGCCATTCTTTACATACCGTTCGCACAATATTTCACGGCCAACCGATGCGAAGTCGGTCAGCAGCGGCAGCTGCTGCAAAATCGGCGCTCGAAATCTTGTCGCATGACGCAAAAAGCGACCCACACAAACTTATCCACACACACACACACCCGCAGTTCTCTTCTCGCGTGCCCAACGCGTAGTACCGCTACGTCGCGCACGGATTTTCCGCGCTGCGGACACATACACACACACAGACAGACACGGGCCAAAAATCGCAACGCGGCGTTAACGGGACTCCACAGTGGCTCGCGTCCGCTGGGAATTTGCATAAATATTGCATTAGCCGGCCCAGGCATTTTACGGAAGATTTATTTTCGCGAGAGAAGGTGACGAACGCGATCATCGTCAGTGGAGGTTGCTAGTATGCGATGACTATTCGCCGATGAGCCTGAAGTTGTAATGACCTTCGGTAACTGTGATCTGATGAATATTCAGCGCGGGCGTCTGTTATAGTATAGTGCGGTAGAATTTAAGCCTTTGTCGGGTTGTATTGGATGATGTAAAAAACTTATTCCCATTATTTTCGTTTCTGCTATGGGTGCTGAAATATGAACATTTCTCACATCGTGTAAGGGCATTGAACTTATTTATTGTGGAAATAATTTTACGTAAAAATGTATAAGATCATTAATGTATCAAACTAAAATATTAAATGTGTACTTTTAAATCTATAAACAATTAAATATTTTTTTTATAAGACTTAATAGTGGTATAGTGTTCACTGTGACTCTGGTTATCTACTTCGTAAACAATTCTCCAAAACTAATTTGAACTTTGACAGTTCTGGTCAGTCCCAATATTTGCTTAACTATAGCTAAGTTAAGCAAATATTTTTAAAATTCAGTAACATGTTCCACTACATAGAAGTCGTTTTTAAATAAGGATAAGCTCATGGGATATCGGAAAAGGTCTTTTAAACATTTCCTTCGCATACTGGAGACAATTTTAAACTTTTAAATGTTATTAAAAAAAAACTTTTTGTTAAATGCTATACCAATTTCTTTAGACTATTGTTTTTTGTTAAATTTTCGGAAAATGTGGTTCAATATGATGTACCCATTATTAACTATTAGAGCATTATCTCTGCGATGCTGCATTTTTAGGAAAATCAGCATACAGTAAAAAAAACATATGTTTAATAATGAGAAGCACCCGCTGTTTGAATTGTTATTTGGGGTACAGAAAAAATAAGTCTAGTAAATGTGCCTCAACATTCAATTTTGAAATTTTTTTTTAAGCTAAAAGTTACAAGTTTTGAAGAAATACTCATATATCTTCTTTAAATTATCCAGATATAGATATAGGTATACGTATAATATCTTCTTCCTTTTATACGATTATAAAAAACAACTCCAAGTTTCTAAATTTCTGCATCTAAAATTAAATCAACTAATATATCTTCAATTTATGTTTCAGAATGATTACTACCTGCCGCCGAGATCGGCATGGTCACGTGTGCCCCCGCATACGTCGAAATCAAACCGCGGCAGTTCAACATGGAAGGTCGGCAGCGCCATGCTCATCATTATCGCGATGCTCGTACTCGTTGCAGTGCTGGCCATCGCGGGACTGGCTCTCTGGATGGGAGGTTAGAATAATTCGAACGCATCGTGATTAATTTCCGATTGATTCCCGGCGCAATGTTCATTTCGTAAATGTAACGCAGATTTTAAAGAGAAATGTGAAAATTAAAAAAAAGTAATGTCATCTACAAAATTAGACTTGATCGTTGACAGTTCCAGGAAAAATAATAATTCTAAGTTGAAATGATTTAAAAATTATTAATCAAGTTTCACATCTATGTTAACGAAATTTTGAATGATTAACTTCAAATTCAGAGATCATTTGTCATATTACACGAACTGATAGATCTATACGAGGAGAAATCTACTGTAATAGTATATTACGCGCCTATGGAGGAAAAAACTCGGACAGTCCAGAGCTCGTGTAAATTGACACCCGAGCCGAAGGCGAAAGTGTTAATTTACATGAGCTGTGGGCTGGCCAATTTTTTTTTAAAGGATTTTAAGGGTGCAATTTTCAATTATTTCTTTACGCTATCTTTGATTTTTCATAACTTTCTGAAAAATTGATATTTTTAGACGAACCAGCGCTCAAAATAAGGTTGTTTTCTCTGCTTTTATAATTTTTTCGTTTATTTTCGTAACGGGAATACAGGCAGAGTTAAGTTGACAAAATAATGCATTTTTTAGATAATATTAAAAGAGCCTATGCGAATAAATCCTGGAACAGGGGTTCAATATTTTTTACTCTAAAGTAAGATCTTTCAATTTGGTACACATTGTGACCCAAAGGTTTAGCACTCTCCTTGTAAGTAGTCTATATAGTTCACCAAAATAAAAGTGTTGCATACAATAATAGATTAGTATTTCAGGTATAACATCCTTTACAACGGTAAAAATATAAGGTTTTCTCCAATAGTAGCTACATAAGAAAGAGGTGGAGATGACCTTAGTATGCAAGGGGGCACGGCACGTCTAGTTGTGAATTAGATCTATGATCAAAATATATGAAATTTTTATGTAGAGATTGTACGCGAGGGTTCAAAATTTATCAAATATATTTGGCTTCATCGTTTCAGAATTTTTAAAGTTTTTAAATTTTACAAAGTCATGCAAAAATAGTATAAAATAAATTTTGCTGACCGTAACAGCTCATTAAAAAAAGTTTTTGTTATTGTAGTAAGAATGTTTTAAAACTTATTCAGAAATTTTCATAATTCTGAGATGATAGAAGGAAATTATGATTATATTCTAGCTTAGCAATTGAATTGAATTCTAATTTTATATAAACTAATTGTAACAATTTAATTTTTTCAGCACTTCGGACAGATTCAAAGAATGGTAAGAAAAATAAACCTTTAACTTTAAACCTTATTAGTATATTAAATATAAATTGAAAATTATTATTTCTGCAGCTATCGTAGGCTTCGCCGGTAGCTTTAGAGTAGCAAAAGGAGAAAAATACAATCCAATGTTGAAATTGAATACGAGTATGGTATTTCGAGAGAAAGAACAGAAGTATAAAAATATTGTAAGTATTGATTTCGAAAAATTTGATATAAAACTTTCATGTACTTATGTTAAATATATATTTTCTGATGTATTTCAGTTTGAGCTGCTGTTTAGAAGAAGTATACTAGGTGCTGCTTATAACCAAGCTATTATTGACAAATTTGAAAACAACACTTCTAAACTGAAAGTCTTCTTCAGAGTGTATTTGGATAGGAGGAAGATTCCAAGATCCATAACTAATGTAGAGGATACGATAGAAGACATAATAGCAAAAGAAACTTATTCAGTGTCATCTTTATTTAAAGATATGGAGCTGGATCTGACAAGCGTCACAGTCAAACGTGAGTCGTTTATTATGTATTATATATTATTTTGTTTAAATATAAGTATACTGTAATGTGTATTATATAGTGTAAGACTTAATTATTAATTATGTGCACAACTTCATTTACGGAAAATTTCAAGGTGGACAAAAGTACTGCCCATTGCATGGAGAGAGGTCGAAAATCAAAATTATTAAAATCATTAAATACGATCGTATAGATTTCACGAATTAAAAAAAATACATTTTTAATAAGACATTCAATTCACTAAGACATTCTGTGTGAGAATAACAATAAAATAATTTTTTCAGGAATGAATCCAGAAGGTAGTCAGAATCCAAAGCCAGTCTCGTCAACGCAGCAGCGCAACACAATGATTACCAAGAATGGCATTCTGCGCCCCAATCGTAATATCTCACTTATCTCGAACCCGAAACTTAAACCGAAAGTTCCCGAGACAACTGAGATCGATCCCGAGTCGGAAATCGACTTTAGTAATATTCCCACCATCAAAGGCACGTACACCGCTACAAAGCTAAATGCTACTGGAGCCGCTGTACCGAAAAAGGAAGAGGCTCCAGTTACAGTAACGACCACAACGACGACAATGTTACCTCCAATTAGCACCGCCGCAGCTATTAGTTCCATTCCTTCGACTACAATGAGAGTGGAAACGACGACTTCTACTAGGGTTCCACCGACGACATTCGTGAACGGCGGTAGCAGCAGTACTGAAAGAATTGTGCCAGCCGAATCAAGTTTCAACGAATTCCGAGAGCCCGATTTGGAGACCTCTCCCTGGAGACCCATCGTTCCTCCATATCTGAATACTGATATTAAAATGGGACCTAATATTGTTACCACAGCAGCAAGTACGACCACGAGTGCAAAATCTAATCACCAAATGGATAATCTAGGTACATATCTATTTTATTGTTTCGAAATTCCATGAAAGATATATTCAAATTCGAGCATAAATATATATTAAAACGTAATATTTTTTTCTCAGATGAAACCTTAAAGACAGTAGTCGAGCCCTTTCCAACATCGAATACGTTAGTCCCACCGATGCTGATTGACATTGATGATGACGATACCGTGTTTCCGCACGATCGAGTAGTTCCCGAAGAAATGGTGAACTTCCGAGTAAACGGCAAGTTCAAGAACAAAATTCCAAATATCGCTGACCAGAGCATAGAAAATGGCAAACCTAAGATCGAAGTCTCGGGACAATTGCCACCCGATACTTACGACATACGTCTAAAAGCTTCGACAAACTCGAAGGCACCTCCTCCCCCCATAAGTCGAGTCGATGAAGTAATTGATTACACTAGTGCCACTCCCAATTTTCCGGGTTTCAGTGAGGAAGAAGAACAACCTACCATTTTGACAGGAGTCGGTGTAGCAGAACCGGTACTAGAATCCGAATTAGGTAAATAGAAATAGTTTTTTATAAATATTCAGTTTCATTCTTTTATTTCTAAACAAAATTAAAATTCTTACTTTTGTTATAGGATTAGATTTGGAGAGCAGGAACAAATACAGTGAAATCATGGCTGAAGAGTCGGAAGACAATCACAGTTCATTCAACGGAAACGTAGAACCACAACAACAGCCAAACCAACCCGTTTACACCAGTTACAAGACTTCCGACTTGAATGGTGGATCGAAACCTCCGCTCGTTCGTGTGCCAGAAGCGTTGAAACCTTTTACTCATACAATACCTGTGGATAAAATTAGCCCTGCAAACGAAGACGTAAATGCTGGGGTAGTCGAAGTCGTAGATCCTGACAAGATCGAGAAACCGCCAGTAATACCGATGAAGAGTCAAGGTATGATTCCAAACCTCGAGCGGATAGTGGAAATTGAGACCTTTGTAAAGGACGCCAGCGAGGAGCCAGGTGCTTCTACGTCTGTACCACCAACAGAGATGTTGATCGATGACGAGAAAGTTCTAAAGATGACGACGACTGAGGCTATGGCGGAGATCATACATCCAGACTTCAACAATGGAGAGAAATTAGTACTCGCAGAAGAGCCAATCATTTATCCTTCAAGAAACTCAACTTTTATCAAGGTAAGTTATATAACTAATTTCATATATTAAAAATTCTAGATCTTCCTATAGAGACGATAGTTAACAAAGGATACGGTGTTGCAGGTTGACATGATTAAACCTCACCTACCCGCAATTGCAACAGATGTTATCGAGGAAACTACACCAAAAGTAGAACTGACAAGTGAAAATTCTAGACAATCGACAACAACACCAGCAACTACAAAAAAACTTTACAATGACACTTTAAAGGCTAATGTTGTAATAGATTTGGTAACTCTAGCTCCTGTCAAAAGCAATACCGGTAAATTATCATTTTTGGGATGATACACATCATTATTAACAATTATTTTTGTAAATCAATTCGATTTATATTTGTTAACAGGTGTCGGACGACCTATTCGACCACGTCCAAAGCTTGACAAAGAAAAGAAAATACCGACTGAGGTAAAGAATACAACAACAAACACAAACTCATCGGAAGATGCAGTTCTTCTCGAAAGGCTCTTCGGTCTTCAAAACGGTGAACGAGATTCGTTCAAACGAGACTCTACAGAGCAACAAGAGCAGCGTGAGTTCGACAAAGATTCGGGCATAGGTACCATTGAACAGATAGTCGAAGTAGTCACTTCTATTAGCACCAAAGTATCTTCAAGTATCAACGGAGACCAGATGATTCTCAAACTGGTTATCACGAACACAACGGATACCAGCGACAGCAAAGCTGCGAATAAGACCACAACGGCGACAGAAACGTCAAACTCAGATCGCAAAATTGCGACAGCGCAGGATAAGGATCAACTGCTCGTCGATAATCTACGCAAGCTCGCCGAAGTGAGGACTGGCAACGACGGGCCTCTCAAAAGGCCACGGAATGAATCGTCGATACCGTCACCCAATGTTGTGACAAGGTATAAGCCGGACAATTTAATTGATTTAGAGAAATTAAAAAAGATCGCCGATGTAATAGCAAGAGAAAATGAAACCTCGACGGCGGTACTACCGAAAGAGATGACTTTAAATTATACTCTAAGCCGGGACGGTGTGCCGGTGATGACAAAGGCACTGAACAAAGCCGAAGAGAGAACTGACAAAATGATGTCGACGACGGAGGAAAATCACATCAGTCAAGCTCGTAAGTAATTCTAACATTGTTTTAAAAGAAAAGACACTACCAAGCAACACTTGTTATAGTAAAAGTTCTGTAGATAGAAAATGAAAATGAAAATATAGAATCATAAGAGTCGAAACCGTATTATGTATGTTGTATATGAGTGAATCTCAGCAACTTTTTATTTTTTGGAAACTGAAAAATTTCAAATTCAAACGGCTATAACTCAAGTTCTATGCAAAACATGTGATTGAATCAAAGTTTAAAATATTCATTTTTCGATAGACGAATAATGAAAATTGAACAATGATGGAGAAAGAAGTTTTTTCGAGAAATTACAAAAAGCGCGAAAAAGTTGTTATTTTGATGATTTTTTTGTGTTTATAAAACTGGTCACTTTCTATCATTATCAAATTTTTATAGTTCTTTCTTTATAACGTAAGCTTTAATTCGAGCCCTGGTACATCAATATGCCATGAAAAATATCCCAGATGTAGGAGTTTCAATTATCTAAATCTTCTGGAGATGGATTTGAAAAATAAAAAAACTTATATTTGGGCTATTTTTCATGGCACATTGATGTATCAGGGCTTAAATTAGAGTTTTTGTTATAAAGAAAAAGATATAAAAATTCAGTAATGATAATAAATGACCTTTATTTCTAGATCGATTGAAAAAACACATTAAAATCTCAAAAATGTCTTCCTCTATCATTATTCATTTTTTTATTCCTCTATTGAAAAGTGAACATTTTAAGCTTTGGTCCAATCGTGTGCTTTATTGTAGAGAACTTTAGTTATAGCCTTCTGAATCTGAAATATTGCAGTTTCCAAAAAGTTGAAAGATCCTGAGAGATTGTTGTTGTATTTGTTCATGTAAATGTGAGTTTGTTTTGAAGACTTTCTGGACTATAAGGAATATTTTACTTATTACTTGTGTACGCAAGTTCAATTGTACAATTCGAAATGAAAATAAGGGGCTTTTCTTTAAAAAATGCATACGGGGGTTTTCGAAGATTCTCTTTCAGAATTTGGCGTTGATCTTGCATAAAAACTTCAATTATTATTTTATTATTTGGTTTTTTTGAAAAAATGCTGTTTTTTCATTGTTTTTTGAGAAAATGCTGTTTTTTTTCTTTTTTTTTCAAAGTTATTTTATTGTTGTTGCTTTTGAATAATCATATTATCACTAGGAATCGTAGTCCGAATGTCTAAGTTTTCTGAAACCATGGTTGAGATAGCTTTCATTTCATTTGGTTTTTGAAAATGGCTTTATTACAGCAGTGTAATAAAAAACTTGGGATTTTTTTACTCGAAAAGGAACAACTTTACAAAAAAAATTTATAGAACAAATGCTTAGAATTAGCCAAGGAATACGTGTGAATATTTTCAGAATTTTTATGGACTATTTTGTTTTTTTTTTATTTGGCCATTTTTGTAAAAATCCAAAAATGATCTGAAAAATTCTGAAAAAATTCAGACGTGTTCTTTGGCATTATTAAAATCATAAAATAATTATTGAAGTTAGTGCAAAATCAACGCCAGCTTCTAAAAGAGCATTCTCAAAAACTCCCAAATGCGATTTTTGAAAAAAATTCCCCTCATTTTCATTTCGAATCATACACTTGAACTTGCATAAACAAAGTTCTTGTTTTTAAAGAAATGTACAGTTTTATATTTCCTAAAATAGTAAAAGGAACAGTGAGTAACAGTATTTTGGAATTAAATTAAATCTTGTTTTAGCTAGCTGAGATATAGTTGAAGTAAAATTATTCGTTTTTATTTAATAATTTTCTCAATAAACTTTAAATTGTATAATATAATAGTTTACGTGCCCAGATAAATACTTTAAAAAATGACTACTTTTTTGTCAATTCAATAAACATTCAACACACATTTGTTATTGATTATCTAACAGAGTCTTGCCACGGATTCCAATGCAGCGATGGCAAATGTTTGCCTTACAGCGGTCGGTGCAACATGCTCAGTGAGTGTCCCAACTCCGAGGATGAGGCCAAATGCACGTGCGCCGATTTTTTGAAAGCCCAACTACTTCACAAGAAAATTTGCGATGGAACAGTGGACTGCTGGGACTATTCTGATGAATCCGATTGTGGTAATTTTACATTTGATCCAAAATGTAGTTTATCCCATATTTTTTTACAGAGTACTTATTATTTAATAGTCGTTCTGGGTCATTAAAAAATCATGTTTAACATACTAAAACCATCTTAAAAAATATTTGAAATTATTAGGGTTGATTTTTTCACGTGCTCTGTTTTTTTCAATCTATTAAAAACCATCAAATCGATTATTACAAAATTTTTATGTTAAAATAAATTAAACATCTCACTTTCAGATTGGTGCCGAGCTGGTCAGTTCGTCTGCGGTAACAGCCGTTTCTGCATCGACCAATCGAATGTTTGCGATGGTGTGAGCGATTGTCCTCATGGTGAAGACGAGAAGAAATGTGCCGCCCTGATCGATGATGAATTCCAAGCCGCTCCCGAACAATCTTCGCAGACCTACCGTGACTTCTTCGCGAAGAATAATGAAGACGTCTTGGCCGGCAAAAATGAAGAACTGATGGATAGCATCGACCGCAAGGATGTCATCGAGGAGGAAGAGTACGTGACGACTGAGGATGAGGTCAATAGTAATCTTACGGATGTGGTGTCTGGCAGAGAGATTTCGTCCTCGAAGCACAAGAATAGCTTGGTACGAAGCAGCAATGCATTTGTCCCATTTAACGACAGATTGGATGTCAATAATTACAACGATAGAGGATATTTAAACGTGCGGAAGAATGGAAAATGGGGAAAGCTGTGTTTGGATGACACGGATCATTTGCTACAGCAGAGACAGTTGTCGTGGAGCGTCGAAGACCTCGCGAGGGCGGTCTGCAAGGCTATCACTTATCAGTAAGTATTTAGTGTTTCTCAAAATACAACATATATTTGTAAATTGACGAAATCTTTTATTCTATCTTTTCCATAAAGTTGATGCAAATAGTAAAAATAATAATAATGATTCTTTAATCAAATTATAAATTGCATTTGTTTGCAGGGATTTTGATAAGGTTGATAAAGTTCAAGAAGATCATCCCACATTAGATAAAACTTATTACAGTCTTTCACTGAATGATGATAAATATACGGACAGGACTAGTTTAACGTTTAAGAAAACCAAATGTCTCAGTGGCGAAGTACTTAAAGTAAAATGCAAAAACTTTGAGTGTGGAATCAGGACTCAAATGCCATCGCAAGCAAGGTACGAATTTTTATTTCAATATTTTCAACACTGAAAAATATCGAAATGTAACCAATATATATTATAAAAATGTATAAACAGCACACTTAAATAGCAATGCACTGCTGTAATATTTTTAGTTTTCTTTAATTATTAGTTGAACTTAATAAATGCAATATGAAGTTACATTTTGAATATTTGCAAATGCATGGGGACATTTAAGAAAATGGCCTCATTCCCGACATTACAGAATCGTCGGAGGTGGCAGCTCCTCAGCTGGCAGTTGGCCATGGCAAGTAGCCCTATACAAGGAAGGAGATTATCAGTGCGGGGGAGCAATTATAAACGATAGATGGATCGTGTCAGCTGCTCACTGCTTTTATCGGTAATATTTTCATTTATATAATATCTATTATATCAAAAATGTTGTCAAAGGATAAGAAATATATTTGAACCTAGTCTCTAAAAATATCATTCAATTGAATACAAAACTTATAATCATTTCTAGAGCCCAGGATGAGTATTGGGTGGCGCGAGTTGGCGCGACGCGCCGCGGTAGTTTTCCGAGCCCATTCGAACAGGTGATCCGATTAGACTACATAATTCTACACCCGGAGTATGTGGATAACGGCTTCGTCAACGATATCGCGCTTCTGCGGCTGGAGAAGCCAATCACATTCAGCGATTACGCGCGACCTATCTGCCTACCCACGAATGAACCCAGAAGCGGGATGACCTGTACCGTCACCGGATGGGGGCAGCTCTTCGAGATCGGGCGGATATTCCGTAAGACGCGATTTTAATTTTTGATGTCTGTTTTTGATAGTGCAAGTTCATTAAGATATGGTCAGAATGAAATCCGTGAACAAGACGGTAATGACCTATAATTCCAAACATGAATTGAAATTTTTCTTTATATTAATGGAACTTTATAATTACTAAAAATAAAATGAATGATGATAAATTTCGTATTGTTTAATGGTTAACATTAAAGCCATGTGTAACCGTGAATTTCAATATTTTTTAAATCAACATTCAAGCGTCTATTCGGAAAAAAATTGAGTCAAGGGCTCTGTACACATAAGCCCTATATGCAGGAATTTTTTTGAGTGATTCTATTAGCGCTTTCGTTAGTTATCCTCGTTTAAAAAGTAGGTTAATTGCAGATTCCTAATTAC
>UXGD01006355.1:0-12638 GCA_900474315.1 Torymus auratus
TTGAATACGTGAACGACTTTGGACTTATTATAAGTGAATATTCACTTATTGAGTATGAATTTCACTTATTCAAATTTAGAGAGTATAGGCCGGGGATTAACCCCCTGTGGAGAAACTTTGGGTCGTGTCGGTCGGCGCAATAAACCTTTTTCCTTTTGTGTCGCCATCTGTCCGGTATTTCCCAAGGCGGGAAATAGAGGATTTTCGTCCTCCCCCATCAGTTGCTTAGCATCAGTGGGTTGTCTGGATTATACCGGCCAGGACGCACCAGGTAGGGTGTATAAGCACACGATACTAGAAGTTTTGTGAGCAATAAAGTTATAAATTAGGGTAGTATCTAGTTAATAAATTTTATTTTACAAATGAAAAGGGGCTACGGGTAATGTTGAGTTTTGGGTAGTTTAAGGATGCGTCGTTGTATGAGGGCGAGAAATTGATCCCTGCGTCCAAAATCCTATTCCCAGCCTGGGCCCTTGTGAATAAACATTTAATTAATTATAAATAAATACTGCATACCTATACATACAAGGTAAGAGAACGTTACATCGTGTTATTTTTAATTTTCTCGCATAATGTTTCTTTCTTTTATAATCAATTTCCTCATGTTTACCATTTTTGCATAAATAACAGGTCAGATATTGCCATTTCGGAAAAATGAAAACGATTATCTTCACCTACCTCGCATATAACGTATTCCCCGAAAACAATCACTGCCACATCTCTAACCAGGATAAAAAAATCTAATATCTCACATCAAACGCCTCTCGGTCGTCCTTCCTACACTCGCTTACGCGCTTCGTGAGATTGCTTTTCTCGAAACCGGCGCCTTTCCCCGCATATATCTCTCCACCTAAACTCTCCACATGCGCGCGCAGCCGTTGCCCGCAGACCCGTAATCATTTTGATTGACACTCGCTCTCCTGCCCTTTTTTCATCGGCACACGCACACACACTCTCTTACACGAGAACCGATCCGACCGGCCGATTAAGTTCCCGTTACAACGTATTTGGTTAATTACAGACGCCGCGCGGCCGATGGGACGTATGTATAAGCTCGCGTGGGGGCCGATCTTTTTTCCTCGCGCGAGATTCGGCCGCTCAAGAGCGACGCGTGGTGGGAAAAAGAGCTCGATTCGCTGGATTTTCGCATCACGGGGACACAACTGCAGCAGCTTCGTTATATATACACGAGCTACTCGCGTCGTGGCGAATTAATTATCGTGATACAGAAGCGCGCGCTCGAGCTAACGAGTTTCAAAGCCGGAGAGGAGACTATAAATGCGATCTTAATATACATATATATGCGCGATCCGTTTGTTATTGAATTATGCAAATGATTAAACGAGCGCGTGCGCACGCTCGGCTTATCGATCCGTCCGATAATTGTGAATTATTTTCGCATTAAAATTAAAAGTTGGCGCTCTCGCGCGCGCGACACGCTGCGACGTAATTACAGCCGGCCGAACCGATGTAATTAAATAAATCGAAAGCGATTGCGGGATCTGCACGCCCGGATCCCCAAGTTCATCCTTTATATATACAAGCGGAATTATTTTATCTCTATCGCGCGGGGCGACTTTGCCGATTCCGCGCGCTTGTGTTATTCCCTGTAACCGATCGGCTCGTAATTTTAAGCAGCGTTCGATGATGGCGATTTATCTGGTTTTCCAGTTGAAAAATACGCTTTTTTCTCTTTGTTTCTCTCGTAAAATATCAACGATATACATATATCGTTTAATTTATTCTCTCTCCCTTATACAGAATCATTCGTATATATACCAGGTGTAATTTAATTTCAATGAACCATGATCTTACTCAACCCTCGAGGCGGCAAAATTAATTCGATAACTTTTGCCCTCGAGAAAAGCCCTTACTTTGCGTTGGAATTCTCCACCGCTTCTCTATACGTATATTATACCCGCGCGCCAACAACGCAAAATTTCCCCCTTTCTCGCTTTCTCGCCAAACAAGCGCGGACAAGGGCGCGAGGGAAAACGAGAAACGAAAGCTCTCGTCGTCTGCGGGCCGGAGTATACACTCCCCCCCCCCCGGATTTGGCGCAGCGCCAGTGAGCTTGCGCGTGTTTTGTCTGCCTCGCACGCGGCTATGTGTGTGAGTGTATATACGGCAGTCGGAGAAAACGTGCCGATGACCGGAGGAAGAAAGAGTATAAGAGAGAGAGAAAGAAGTATAGGTTGGGACCTTTTTATATACCCGTGATGTGGAAGGTGTGAGATCGAAGGCAGCGGTTATATTATGTTATCGAAGGTCTATTGGTGGAGGAATTTTTTTCATGTGATTTACCGGATTTTCAATTTAATTTGTTTAAATTGCGTATTTTAAAGATCAAATTGGTGCGTGTACAATTAGGTATAAATAGAACAATGTTGCGTTTGAAAGTAAAGATGACCAAAGGTTTTTTCTCGCCTGTAGTACAGTAAGGAGGTTTATTCAGCAAGTGATAATATATAGTTGGCGAAAAGCTGCGGCCGCGCGTGAGAACTCACGCGATTGATTTTTTCCCAATAATAATAGGTCGTTATACGAACTTCGCGCATTAAGAAGAACCAGAGCAATGATTACGCGCGCGCGCTCGCATAATTTCAAAAGCCATACGTGTATATTAAGGCCGCAATTTCGTAAATTCCCTCCCTTTAAGTAAACTCTCGCGCGAGCAGCCGCGACACAGTTTCTCGCCATAATCATCATCCTTTCCTCGTTTACCTTAGTAGCACAGATCAATAAAAAGCTTCATGTGACTACCTAAATCCCCGCATTACCGTATCGTTGTACCGACGTATAGTAGCGTGAAAGGGGCCAAGTGCGAGAGGCCCGTGCACACATAGCCAATCATCGGCCATGGGCGTTGGGGTCTATTTCGGCTGGGCGGTTGGCCGCCGGCCAGCGCGAAAAGTTCTTTGATCATATATATACATGTATGTGATAGAAGCTTACCTCGCGCCCACGACGACTTGCTGTCTGGCGACGTCGAAAAGCAGCTGCGAATATGTGGTGACGCCCTCCTGCTTGAACACTTGCTTCTCAGTCAGGTCTGAAACGAGAGAAAGAGAAAAGTGTGGATTAGACGTTGGAATTCCCCGACGACTGCTTTTATTTGCGAGTATTTTGAGAATCCTCGCGGATGTCATGTTTTTGTTTACGTATATAGCGAGATTTTAAAGGTTTGCGCAGAGGTATTTGAGAGAAGAGAAACTGCGCGCGATCGTTCAAAATTTTGCGCGCCTGACGTCATGTCGCGCGCGTTATAACGATGCAATTTTCGAGGAACGAAAGCTGACTGACGTCACGCGGAGATTCTCTTCTTTTTTCATTCATTTATATTAAGTATATACGTATGTATCAGTATATTTTAAGATGAAATCTGTGCCGCAGTTTCGAGAAATCACGAAAAATCGGAGATCTGGTTTTGCGGGCGTGTGTACCAAGTCGAACGATGTTTACGAGAGTCGATATCACAAACCAGTCCTGATTGTCAGTATATGACTTTATTATGGATTTACCAAATGCACGGCGCGCATGTTAGCTCGCTGCTGAAACGATTCAGCAGCAGCGGTCGGGATTTATTTTTGCGCGCTCTTTGTCTCGCCTCTATATATCTTAAAATAACGAATTTCTCAGGAAAACGGCGAGATAATAAAATATACGAGCTTAAGACTATAGCGACAATTAAAAGCGAACGATCGACGTGACTTCTGGTTTTAATAAAACACGCGCAGCGAGATTCTCCCAGACGCTCCAAAATAGAATCGCACAAAACCAAAGTACAGCCTCGTTCACGCTCAATTCATTAAAGCTCGTAATATAAACCTAAAAAATCAACGACATCACGCATTCATATGTACTTACAGCACTCAACAACCTGCGCCTCTCCTCCAACCCCTCAACGACTTTATTATCAGCAGCGCGAATCTTCATACCTCATTACACCCCATCCAACATACGTATAATGTACCTTCCGCGAAGCACTCCCGTCACCGTACTTAAACCCGTCCCGAAAAAGCCGCGCTGTATATATACGTTTATTAACTCTTCTCGTGAAGTCGGTGGACGCGACGACGACGGCGCAATGGATGCAAGAAAAAACAAGAGCGAGAGATATGCGGAGCACGTAACGAGTGCGCGCGCTTCGATTGCGTGACGCGGATCGCCATAAGTCGCTCGATCTCGCGACGGGAGCGCGAGGAAAATGGCAAGTTGCTGTGCGTGTGGCTGTAAGAGTCGAGAGAACGTGCGGAAACGTGTGGACGAGGGATTTTATTGAATTGCCGTTGGTGAACTCTTTTTTGGGATATAGAGGTTGAGGTGAATGTGATTTTCTATAGAGGAATGTTCGTTACGAAGGATCACACGATTTTTATTGAAGAGGTTGAGAAATCGTCGTTTTCTCATTTGTATATAGGATAAGACAGAAAACATATACATAAACTTGTATCAATCATTATAGGCGATATAATTTTTAAAAAACGCAGCCTCTGCGTATCGGAAAACGCTAAAACTATTACCGCGCGCATTGAAATATATCGCGTCTGCGTAACATGCTATAAACATGGCGCCCGCGTATAATAGGTTGCCGTTCGCATACAAGTGTAACGCTTCAATAACTTACCCGACGCGCGCCTATTAACGAGCGTATATAAGGGTCCGGTAAAGTCGCTCGACCAGCGTATATATTATAATATACCCGTCGCGAAATATCGCGACGCGCGGCTCCGCAAAAATTTACGCCGACGTGCCGGCGTATAGGGGTATCTCGAGATAAGCGGATTTTCCCGGAAAATCACCTTATCTAGGTCTATCTTGCTTATAACGAGATGCGCGCGACGCAGCTGATTAGCGCTAGTGTATAAACGTAACATGCTGGCGTAAATGCATGCACTATACAGATATTTCAGCGGCGGAGCTCGTGCTTGTACTTATATACACCGCGTGTATTTAAACGGAACCGCTCCGCAATATATATAAATAAAGAAAAATGAAAAAACAAGAAAAACACCCACATCACGCGCAATTTTGTATGGCCCAAATATATCGGCGAGCGAAAAGAAAAAAAAACGAATCGTAGCCCCTGCAGCGGCTCTGCAGCTCTTATAATATATACGCGCGCACGTGTCTTCGTTTACGTGTATATTGCTGGTGCAGCAGCTTCTTCTTCGTAATTGCGAGTTCATTTTGCGCCGCTCGAAGGCCGCTCTCATCTTTTTTCTCCCCTCTTCTCGCGGGGAGAGCTTCTCTTTTTTCGCCGATGCGCGCGAGAACATAACCGCCCGACACTCGATACCCCGAGCGAGCGGACGTCTATCAAGCCGGGCTGCACTTATATATATAGGTACGATATATGTTGGCACGGTAGGCTGATTTTTCAGCTGACGCGTGTTCTTTTATTGTCGACTGTCGCGAAATTGTATTTTTCAGTGCGTATGGAAAACTTTACTATAATATGTATATACGCGTGGCTATGGTGATGTATATTAAACGGCTGTGCTTTCAAAGACTCGGTAATTGAGCGCATAAGGCGAGTTTTATCATCGCATCCTCATCGGATCTCAATTATTAAAACAGAAACTACGTTGAAGACTACTTAAAGCCGCTTTATAAGTCCTCCGACTTAATATACATATACACAAACATCGCGCTCTCCTCGAGTATAACTTTTATATCACACACACACACCGGCCGCGCTCAGCGACTCTGAAAGTTTAATTCGTAAGCGCATTAGTCTCGTCAATCCAGCGCCATCACATCTCAATGCGTGCGTGTATATATATAAAGCCACCCTGGAAGAAAAAGGAAAACCCTTCGCTCCTCCCCGTCGAATTACCATAACACGACGATAATCGGAGTCCCCGGGTACCCTCCGAAAGCAAACTGGCTCGTGATGCACTCTCTCGAATATAAGCTACTCCGCGCGGCGATGATATAATTTCCCGAAAAATCGATCGCCCGCGTATAATTTGTCCTCTTAAGCGGCGATAACGAGCGTTTCGAAATTGAATCGAAGAGGAGATGAGAACCGCACGGGATATGTATTACCGGTATCAGTCGATTTTAGCCGCGGAGTATATGAAGACGCCTCGGACCACCGGCCGGGCTATGTTAATACGGATAATGGCGCTCGTGCATCACGTGTGCGGTTTTTCCGTGCGAAAAACGACGTCGAAGGTTCCCTCATTGATACTCGACCGATGTAGCGCAAATATTTGAACGGTAGTGCGTGGCGCCAGGGCTTTTGAATATGCGCCGCGGCGTCTGATATATCGTTCTTACTGACAAATTGGGCGAATTCGTGGGACCGAGGAAGAGAATCTATATACAGACGTGTGGGCGGACTAGGAATAATCTCATTTGCGAACTGTCCTTGCCGAAGCTACTATAGCGTGTAAATTTTAACGCGCGACGAGGTTTCGAAGCGTTGTTTGGATTCTGTATATGGCAGCGTGATGTTTAAGTCGTGCGGCGAATAGATGGTGACAAAAAAATACTTGAATCCTACGAGGCTAATACAAACCTCTGCCCAACAATAAAGCCATATATATAAGTACTCTCGCATACCATATCAAAGCTTCTTTCATCACCCCTCTGATCGCACATACACGACGGGACAAATTATCTCGACAGTCGCATCGAAAAGCTATATACACTCGGCTGAGAGAAGAATCTTACGCGCGAGGAATGGACGAGGAAGTCGCGCCGTCACGTTCGAGTCTTCCTTTCCGCGAACAGACGAGATGCTACTACCGCCGCTGCTTCTTCTTCTTCTTCTGCCTTTTTCTAAAGAGGCTATATACCGCACGCTACCCCGGCCTTGAGTCCGCCAGTGTCTTTGCTCTCTGCGACCGCGGTGTACTGTTCTCGCTATTATACAGTACATGCGGATTCTTCCGTACGCGAGAGGTTAGGGATTAATTAATTGGGGGAAGGGGTAATTGCTGTAGTATATTTTTGCGGTGCACTGGTTTGTTTGTTTGTTAAGAAGAAGAGAGGGAGAGAAGATGCAGCTCTGTTGGTTTAATTGTGATTAAATTCGCTGTGGGAGCCGCGCGGAGGTTTTGCGGAAAATTGGATGGTTGCTACGATGTTTTTGAGGGCAAAACATACAAAGCGACGTGTATAGTAATGAGATGATTCTGCGGTGGGAATTACATTGTCGTATAATGTGGGGAAATTTCATTTGTCTATGGAGAACACGGGAAATATGTTTGTTTTGCGTTTACATTGTGTGGGTTAGAGCGAATTAGAGATTCTTCAATTCTAATGGTATGATTATATTAAGAGTTATATATCGGTAATGATTAATCGAATCAATATATACTCATTTACATTTAGAATTATGACTGTTGATTTTGAAAGGAACGATGTGTTCTGATTACGATCATAAACGGTCAAAATATCAATCATAATCGTTCGCGTCTAATGATCGCAAGAATTTTCGGAATGTATAATCACATCGCTTATATTACCGGTCTATAGCTCCCGTTATATTAAACTGCCGTTTTAATTCTATAAACCAACAATATAGTTCAACAATTGTAAATAACGAATGTAAATTATACAAATACCAGAACATTATAAACATATGTACGAGAAAAATCTTCCCCTCGTTACCCGATTCCCTTTTCCCGCCACCACAACTGCGGCAGTCGCGCCATCGACAGCCATCTCATCGCACGACGACGACGACCCGACTCGATCCCATCACACTCCAGCCTCTCCCTCGCGGGCGATCTCGCGCTATCCGGTCTCGCAACCTACACGCGCATGCCTACACACACACAGAGACGTATACGTTTTTTCTCTCGTATACACACACACACACACTGGGCTCTCGCAACCGGACGATCGCCGCCGATCCCAGTTAGCATAACCTGCTCTCCCTGCTTGGTTTTTCTCGCCATATACCCGCGCGTGCAGGATGCACAGGAGGAGAGAGAGAGACAGTGCACGTAGGCAGCAGCAGCAGAAGCAGCCCTTCGGCGTCCTCGTCGTTTTACTCTTTTCCTCCTCTCGTTCTGCAGTGCGGTCTAGAGATTGATGGCCGCGTAATAGGGGAGAGAGGGGGACCGAGAGCTAGCTGCAAGTGCGTTCGAGGTACATATAGCGTAAGAGAAAAGCGAGGAGGCCGCGTTTTTGTTTTGCGAGATTGAAGGAGAGAAGGGCTTGAATTATTATTTTCTCTCTCTCGCAAAGGTTCTACGAGGAAGAGTGAAATACGGGAGTTGCAAATTATTTTCGAATTACCGTGCACAGGGCGTGACGCGCGTCTATAGGGAGTTTCGCAAGAGGTGACATATAGGGAGGGGTGAACGTGCGCGGAGATTTGAGAGGCACGCGCATTGTATTTTCCGCACGTTATATATACGCGGCGAAAATGTATAACGAGAGAAATGAGTTAGAGTAGAGAGAATGGCGTACGGAGCGCGAAATAATGAAATGTCATTATATCTAACCGTTCTTTAGTCTGCGGCTAAAGAAAGGAATTACGAAGAAGTGCGGAGAAAGAGGGAAAGAAACGCGTGATTGTACGCGAGCGCGGAAGAAATTGAAGGGAGAGAAAGGAGTTTTAAACCTTTGACCCTTAAACAAAAGGGGACGTGAAGACATTTCGTTCTCTATAATAGTATATTCTTTGCCCAGAACTGTTCCGAGTAATAAGTAGCAGGTTTTATAAAAGCAAAGGCAGCAAAACAATTCTAAACACGAGTTTTGCCGCGTTTGGATGTGTCAACGCGAGCTGCGCATATACTTGAAATTGAATTTAAATGTCATCCCTAATTGTAAATCATTTATTCAGGTGTGAGACTAATGAATCATTACCCGATTAGTCACAATGATTGATTACAATATCTTACCATAATCATAAATCATTAAATCATGTTTTTGCGTTGCAATCGCTTTACACGTGACATATACGTATATATACTACAAAGAAAACCAAAGTTAATCCTATATGGAAGCTCGAGAAAAAAGAGCAGCCCATAATTTTTCTCCCACCCCATAAAAAAACCTTCCACTATCCTAAACTCGCGTCTCTGTTTTCCGCACACCCAAAGATCTTCGTGTATATTGCGTCATCGCGCCGTGTCTCGTCGCGCGATTACTGTCATTTCGAGGTGCGAAAACTCCGCCGGCGCGCGATGGGAAAGGTACCGGAGAAGGGGGCTGACATTGACCTGGATGCTACACGTGTAAGTGATTGCGCTGGGCGAGTATACGATAAAAAAAATTACAGGGTGAGCGTGGAGATCTGGGATATAAAGCGTTAACGTGAGATGATCAGAGATTGAACCGTTATGGGATACCTTCTACTCGGTTATTATAATTTTTATAATAAAAAATGCTGAGTGACTAACTGGGATCAGATGCTATAAACCCGCGTTTTCCTATAGATACTATACTCGAGTGTCACATCAAGCTCATCTGTATCACTATAACCACGCTCACTCCGAATTCCAGTAGCAGTACGTCACACACAAGACACACCCGCACTCTATTATCCCTGCTTTCACCTCCGACGGAAATCCCTGTATCGGCGTCGCCTAATCGGCCTTATACCTCGCAGCTTCGTCAACCACATAAACCTGCGGCTCTTTTCCTCTCTCTTTTTTGAAAAATACACCTTACTGGAAAACCTCGGCGCCTGAGCCATTACACTTTCCCTCCTCCTCCTTCTTCCTTTCCTCGAAGAAAAAAAAAATAATAATCCTCTTAAAAAGAAATCTACCTTTTTACTTTACTATACGAAATTCGTATATATACCTATATACGTCAGGGCGGCGCGTCACTAGATTTATACTACCTTAGCTAGTTTTACGATCCAGAATCGGCTTACTATATACGCCCGACTTTTTAGCCTCGCTCGGCTCTTTCTTTTATTGCGCGAGGGAAATCTCTCTCTGACAAATTGAGACGTACAAACATCGTTACCTTTTTTTTTTTACTTTCTCGCGGGTTTTACGAACCGCGCGCGCTCTCGCGTTGCGTTATATGCGTCTTATTTTTATTGGTCAATTTATGAACGCGCGCGCACACGCGGCATCGGGATATAACGAGTCGGCAACCGATGATTCACGGGCTTCGTAAATATTAACCTATATGCGCGCTTCAAAACAAATCGACAAGAGTGTGTCGTAATAGGACACTCGCCCGCTCATTATGTACTCCCCTGATGTCTTTATCGGCCGCGCTTTATGTAAGGTGCGCTCTGCGTGTCGCTCTAATAAAAAATTATGTGCTGCATGATGATGAATGCCGAAAGTATAGCTCTCTCTACCAACATGAAACCGTAATTTTTCCCCGAGAAACGCTGTAAAAATCATCTCGCGGGCACAGTTTTATTGATCCTTAACGATCCTGCATATACTGTAGTCCACGCCGCACACACTTAATTATCGTCGCAATTTAAGCACTCGCTCGCGTCGGCGACATCATTAAAAATCAATAAACTCACTCGTTCTGCCTTAGTCCCATATTACACACGTAACGGTACGATATTCGCGTAACGAGCGTACCTTGGAATAATAAATTTCCCAGCTCAGATGGAGGGGACGTTCACCCTGCTATAGCTCCTCGACAATAACGAAGCAACTCTGTCGAGGAATGTAACCGCGGAAAATCCTATACATACATCGACAGGTGCAGCAAGGAGAAACCGGTGCGAGTATATAGGGTCATTGTTCGAGTCGCGTGGCCTTCGTTGGAAAGTGTACCGCGGGCGGTTTTCGCGGAATCGGGATGTATAGGAATGCTCACCGCGCGAGATGGATGTAATGGCGTTCACTCGCAGGTATGGGATCGGTTCGATCGGCGCGGATAGTGCGATGATTACGATGATCACGGAGGTGGAGGGAACAAGTTGTAGCTTTGGAATGGGTTCTCGGGATACGGTGCGATGCTGGTTGTAGGAACGATTGGGTGAGTCGCGGACAAAGGATTCTAGATGAATTTTAAGCAGAGTGTGTATATAACTGTTTAATCCCGAAACCGCGCGTATAATTAACCGTTACACCCGAATTTTTCCCACTTCAACCGAACAAAAACGCGAGCAACCGTTCGCAACCGCCTTATACACACACTCTCTCCGCAATCCTGCAATCCTCATTCAACCCATTCACTCGTTCGTGCACGCAATCTCGCTCGACTTCGCGCGCGTACAGCATTGTGTACATCCGGCACTAAAGAACCGCGAAGCCCGGCAAGCAGCAAACCGCACATGCGCATATCTCGATATACTTGCTTATATTATATATACCTACACTCGCGCTACCGCAACCGCGAGCAATCGATAATACGCTTTCGAAAACCGTCGATTCTTTCCTCTCCAAGTGATGTGTACGTGCTGCATGTGTGTATCATACACTGACTCGATGCGTGCTTTCGCGAGTAATTACGCGCAATCTCATACACGCTCCTCGCGTTGCGCACAGGTATAATACCTTTTCTCGCCTTTTTATTTCGCGTGTCTTGGAGCGGCGAGCGCGTGACGCTAATAACAGCCCTTCGTGTTTTTCGGCTCTGCGTCTTTCTTTCTCTCGCGGGCCGGCGTTGTGTATTGACCGCGGGAGCGACACGTATAAGTACTTTTCGATTATTTATATATATTGCCAGACACGGAGCACGGGCTGGCTCGTTTGTATGCGGGAGAGGTTCGGGTTCTCCACGAGGGGGGAGATTTTATCTCGATTAGCGGCGCTAATTATCGGGATGCAAGGCAGTTTGGGGGGGTGAAGAAGGTGAGGAAGAGAGCCAGGAGAATTTCGGGGAGTAGTTGAAGAGGAATGGATTTATGGGATTATGTATATATAGCTATTACTGATTTCGATAGGTGCCGGTTAAGTATATTGTGATTTATTACCGAATAAGGGCGATTACATATTATAGGTATAGTTGCGAGTATATAGATGAATTTTTGTTGCGTTTTGATTGTTATATTATGTAAAAATGCTTAGTTATAAAAATAAAAGTTCTAAACACGGCAGTAACAAGTACATTTCAAATAGGTTCCGTAACACAAGTTATTATACGCTTCTATGCTATCTCGAATCTTAAGATTACAATTTCCTCGCTCTAAGGAGTACGTACCCCGGCGAAAGTATTATCACTTACACTTTACAAGCCGTATACACCTGCGCGTTCCTTTCAACCTTTCGCATACAAAAAGATCCCCTTCCTCTCGTCTTTCTCCTTCTCTTCCTGTCGAGTTTATCGCGATCGCAGCTGATTTGCGCGCGCGATGAGGTGACGACGCGTGTAACGCGAGACGCCGCGCAAAAAATTCGCGTAAATGTGAGAAGCAGGAGGAGGGGATGGGTGGAAGTGAGAAGTGGCGTTGGATGTTGTTGAACGGAAGGTTTTCGGAGGAGAGTAGATGCTTCGAAGGGAATAAGAATATGATTAAGAATAATCACTGCTATTATAGTTAGATTAGAAAAATCTTTAATTTTAATTTGAAGAATTTAAAAAAAAATTGGAATATTCAGATTAACGTAAATGAATTCATAGTTATTTCCAGACTGTTTCGAAAACAAACTGCCCGGTCACCACTTATAAAAGAATCCCATTCAAAACCGCTTCCGCAGCATATAGTGCGCGCCTCGCGAACACATTGATGCTCGTTATAGCTG
>UXGD01006356.1:0-12637 GCA_900474315.1 Torymus auratus
ATGGTGGAGAGGTAGTTGTGGAGGTACGAGAATAGCGTCGATAAATTATTATTGAATATTTTGTGAAATTCTTATATATTTTTTTCATTATTTTTTTTAATAAAGAATGGTTTTAAACACCATTAATCCATGCATAGAGATATCAAAATCGAAATTATTTCATATTAATTAATGTTTATTTATTTTTTACAATTAAAGGACAAAACTCTTATTTTTTCAAAAAGTTTTTCGAATAGACAAACTTATTATTATTCCTAGTTAGCAGTACATATTTAATCCTTATTACATAACATTTTTTTTTTCAAAACGTATTAAAATCCGACATAAAAGGGTTTCACAAACGATCCCACCGAAAAATTCTACAAATTCCTCCGAAAAAAAAGGCTCAACCCACTTGGCAGCGTTCGCCGAATTAATTATGAATACAGACTCGCGTAGTGAAACTCGCGGGCGTAAATTCTTTTCCGATTACATTAACCGTGAAAGCCTCATCTCTGCGCGCGCACATAATCAAACCGGAAATCTACAATCCGAAACACATGTATAGCCATCGACCATAAATCTACTCTCGCCACTGCCGCCGTCGCGGAGGCATATAAGTATATATATATAGGAAAAAAAACGAGGGAGCGCCGTGCGGCGAAGATCGAAAATTGGCGAACGTATATGTATGTATAGTGAGTTTCGAGAGAGGCCGCGACAAATCGGCGCTCTTTCTCTCTTTGAGGACCGTGCACACGTGGGACCGGATGGACAAATGGAGAAAAAAAAGCGAGCGAGCGAGAATATTACAAAGAGGTCGGTGTGTCGAATTCGCGGGTGAAACCGTCTCGGTGAGAATCGAATTAGTGGTTGTAGCGAAAAGATGATGGACTTTTGTATTAACTTTTCTTTTTTTTTTAACAATTATTATACTCGCTATATGAATGTAGGCAGGTTAAATAATTTTTGGACTTTTCGATCTTTTCTCTTATTATAATTATAGCTTTCTTACATATACAATCGCATAATCCTTTAAGTAAGTTAAATTGCATTTAAATCAATTGACGAACCAAATCCCGAAAAAAAAAATCTTATCGATCCAAAAAGGATTAGACGAACGATACACTGCGCAATATCGTACTCGGGCTTTTAGCATTTCGACGTGGAGTTAGGCATTATACATTATCGGATTTTGCTCCGGCGACGATGCTCTAGCCGCGCGACGATTGAGCCTCTCCGCGCGCATCAGCCTCTTTTTCTCGCCTTAATTTTAACACACACGCTTGCGCGGGGAGATGACGGGCAATATAAAGGATCCCTTGAGCTCCTTCGGAACGCGCACAGATCCTTTTTTTTTGGCGTCCTCACCAAAAAGCAACGTGCGTGTGCGCGCGCGGAAGATTTATCCTCGCGCTTTCGTCGCTGATGTTTTGGGACCCCGGAGCATTTTGTTCGAGTCATTTCTCGCGCGGCTTTGAAGTCGTCGACTGGGCTTCTCTCGTCGCTTCGTTTTATTTCTAGAGAGTGGTTTTTCTTTTTTTACTCGGAGCGCGGGTTAAAAATAGGCGGCGCGTTGTTTTCTATATATTTAACGCTGGGCGATCGGACTAGATCTTCTGAAATTTTGCTATAAATTTACGAATTAGCGGGTTGAAAAATTGTCTTCTTTTTTTTTTCAAAGATAAATGAGACTTAATCTGTCAACAATGCCTTTAATTGATGGCACTTTGAACAATGTACCTACCCCCTGCTTTGCGAAATTAAGTCATTTGTTCAATAGATACCAAGCCACTCGAGAGCGCTTGATCGCAAATGACTTTCATCAACCTCATTTTGTGTAATTGCAACTTTCAATTAAATTCAATTCAAATTTTTATTGCCAATGAGCATAAACAACATTATCGCGTGGAGTTTAATTAATAAATTGGCCGCATCTGGCTGTATACTATTCTTAGCTTTTATAAATAACAATCATGCAATAATTTATCCAACCGATTTTAAACAAATTAAAATTAATAAGAACAGCGAAATAAAAATTTAAAACTACAAACTGAATAAAGAACGAAAACGTATTATACCATAGCGAAATTTAGAGCTTGTTAAGTCACATCTAATCAGCCAAATGAACCAAAAACTTATTCGTTCCAACGCGAATGACTCGACACTGCCGGACAATCCTTTGCGAAAAAAAATACACGTTGCCAAAGTAACGCAGAATTTCACAGTCGAGCAAACTCAATTAACTTCAAATGAGCTCGCCACCCGTCCGTCTGTACGTACGATTTTAATGTTACTCTATTCCCGCAGCTAAAACCTTTCGCGGAATGCAAAGCGCGTATTACCACACTCTCACTCTTCGCAGGCACTAATAAACCTAGAGACACTCTTTCTCTCTCTCTCTCTATCTCTGCCGAGGGCTCGCCGCGCGCGGAAAGAAGCGATTTGGAGGCAAAAATGAGGCGAGCCGCTTGGCGGCCGCTGCCGCAGGCTCCCACTCTATAATTTCCGAACCTTCCGGGAATAGACGGGACTCTCATAATTGACAGTAACGCCTACGTCTTCTTTCTCTCTCTCTCTCTTTCACTCGGCTCCCACTCCTCGGCCCTGCATCTCACCTGGTGACTGAGAGTGTGTATACGTGTGTTGGTTGGAAATATTCCGCTATAGCATAGTGGCGAAACCCTAAAAAGCTCGACGCTCGGGGAAGGAGAGAGCGAGAGAGCGCGCGAGGGACTCTGTAATTGACGTGCGCTCGCGCGCGAGGAGCGAAAGAAGAGGGAGAGAGAGAGAGGAGCTCGTCTTTAGGCCGGATGTGGTGGAACGTTAAGGACAGCAATTACGTCCATGGAGAAGACGTAATAAAGGCCGCGATAGCATCCCCGATCCCTTCGCCGTATCTAAGTCCATCTCTCTCTTTCGTTTTTTACCCGTTGTCGTCGTCGTTGTTCTCGTCATCATCATTTCTCATCTCACTCGCTTGCGGATTCTTTTCTGTCGCGACAAAGACCCCGCTATTGTTTTCTGGATTACAATTATATATACTAAACACCGGCGGGTATTAGTATACATGAGTGTATATGAATAATGCCATATACGCGAGTAATTAGACTGTGGGTCCTCGCATGCATTTTGAGCAGTGGCGTGTGAATTTCATTTGGGTATATTAATTAGGTTTTATGGCTCGGTATCGTCGGCAGAGGGTAAAATAAAAACATCACGTGGCATGGTATTATAATTGATTTGGCAATGAATTTTAAGTTGGAGAATGATGCATTATTTATTAATATTAAAATTGTATAGCATATATTTTTGTAACTAAAATTAATTGTGTTATATTATGTTTTGGCGTATTTAAATTATATATTATACGGATTACATATGTATTCAAAATATCATGACCGTTTTTTTAACGCATTTAAGACACTATAAAAAAGGAATAAAATAATTTAAAAAACATGTTGCTTTGATGACGAAATGCCCACTGTAATTGAAGTTAAAGAGCGCATTATTTCAAACATTTTTCGATGGTCAATTACACTTAAAATTTATTTTTTTCTGTATCTTCCAAAAGTGAAAGAATAAATTGTAAAATGAGCCCCACATTATAGCCTTTAAACCGTAATCGACGCTAAAATGATACGCTGCAGTGTATTTGCATTTTAAAACGTTCCAACCTGTGGCGTTTTCAGCTGGAATCCTATTGTAGAAAACATATTTCGCTTTCAAATGATTTCGCGCAGATTGGCTCGAAAAATAACATCCGAATATCGACCAAGCAATTACCAAAATTCATATAGCATCTGTTAATAACGAACGGAAACGTATTATATGCCATTGTGAAATTTAGAGCTTTTTAAGTCACATCTAATCAGACAATTAAACCAACAACTTATTCCTTCCAACTGTAATAATTGCAATGGTCCATTCCCCTGCACGATATAGCAAGATTAATCTTGATATTTTATTGCCTTACCTCAATATTCAAGACAATAATCGATACAATATTTATATATAGTTGTCGATACAATATCAAGATTGTGGTGTCAAGAATGTAAAGAATCATGTCTTATCTTGATAATAACTTGAGATTTTCTAATCGTAATAATGTATCGAAATAATCATTGATAACTAATTAAATAAAAACCATTATTCAACTATCACACAAAGGCGTCTTTATTAACTCAATAAATTTCGGTAGTTGATGACTTCTATATCCCCTCAGGCCGGCTTACTTACGTACGTGAGGCAATATGGAGGGGTTGTGCCGCCTAGCGGCGGTGTGTGAACTAGACTATAACCGGCGGCACATATGTGGCGGGAAAAATCAAATTTCAAATTTGGCATTTATTTATGGCCGATAATTTGGATTTAAGACTTTTTTACATAATCGACTGGCTTTTTATCGCACATCTGGTAACTCCATTTTCGCCTGGATCTCGTGTTTTCCCGGATATAGAGGTTTGAGACCTTTTCTAATGATTGACCCGCTTACTGTCGCACTTCTGTGTAACTCCAATATGATCATCAAGAATTTCAAGATAAGACAATAATACTTTTCATATTGACTGACAAGACCAAGACAAGAGAAAATTTTTCAAAAATTTAAAGAGCGAGACAATAATTACAGAAATATTATAGTGCCTTGCTCTCATGCAGCCCTAAATTAAACGTTGACGTCGAATAAATTATATTCGCAAATTTTAAAGATAATTCAAGATATACCAAAAAACTGCTCCTAAAAATATACAGCAGCATACTTATTAAAACATCATTACACTACGGCATCGAGAGGAGAAATAAAAGATCGGCGGCTCTTGGCCGAGCATCCACTTCAACCTTTTATTCCTCGCCATCGCACCTCACCGTTAATTAAAAAGCCATCAGCCGGCTTCTTCGCTATATCGCGCACTCGGGCATAAAACTCACTCCAGAGGAATAAGAACTGCTCGCGCACAATACGTCGAAGAAGGAGAGAGGCTCCTTCGGCATCGCGAAAAAAGAAGAAGACGCAGAAGTCAGACCGGCGAAACAAAGAGGCCTGTAATAATCGACATCCTCATTAGTAATTTCCTTCTCTCTCCCCCTTCACCTCTCGCCACTCCAGCATCGTCATTTTCTTTCATTCATTCGCGCGCGCGCGCAGCATCATGCGCTCATTACGCGTACATACGAGCGTTCGTGCAGCAAAAAGCCCGGGCAAATTGAAAAGGATGGAATCCGGGAACCGAGAAATTCATAGAATCTCCGGCAGCGATTTTTCCGTGATAATGAGCGGCGCGCGTGACGGATAGCACAAGAGCACATAGGAGCGGTAGCACGCTGCGACGACGTTCCGATGTGGCGGAAAAATAAAAGGTTCACGTGTGCGGCCGGGAGAAAGAGAGAGCAAAAAAGGTACGTGGAATAGGCACGGGAATAGGATATGTGTGCGATGCGAAGGAGTAGAGAAAGAGAAAGAGGGAAAGAGACGCGAGTGTGGATAGAGGATAGAGCAAGCGGAGCGTGGACGTGTATACGAGAAAGAGGCTAAGAGAGGCGCCGCGCGACAGGTACATATGCGCCCTCATTTATATACTCGCGGATCATCGGACTTGCGGCTGAACGGTGGGCTTGTCTTTGAATGTAATTAAATTACTGTGCGAAGGTTGTGAAGATAGTTAATGAGCGAATAGAATAAACGCGGTCCGTACATTATGAATTTCTCGAATATTAATTATAACTCAAGAATTTTTGTTTCTCTTACTTATGTTTTAGTGATAAATACAGTCCATTAAATACATCTTTTTTCATCTGTTCGAAAAAATAATTGAATTAACGACAACCACAGCCACATACGACGAACCTAGAGTATACAAAAAACGATCCGATCTAACATAAAGTTTTTATATACCGATTCACCCTGACCACATGTGCAATATGTACGAGCTAACGACTACAATTTTCTTCACATACCTATATACCTCGTCAAACCTTAATCCGCACGACGGCGACTTCTCAGCGCTTGATTCCTAAATTGCCTCCATTCCCGCAAAAAAGCCCTCCCTTTGCTTCGAAAAAGAGCTCCGACTTTCTTGCTCCGCTCTATCCACGATGCTCCGTTCCTTTCGACCGGCTACAACGCTATATATATACGAGAAGCCGGCAAAATAAAAGCACTCCAAAAGAATCGAAGAAGAAGAAGAAGACGGACGCGCGACGCGGATGAAGAGATGAAGGAAAGCGCGAGCGAGCGCACAGAAGTTACCGCCGCCTTTCAGATTCCTCACGGCTTCCCACGTTCGCCTATGGCGCTCTATACACCGCTCCCCTACCTCCTTCCTATATATACCTACCTATCTTTCCCACGAGATGCGCGAATTTTCCGCGCGGCGCGCGTAATCGCGCGTAATGGCGCGAGAAACGCGCAGAATGCGTAATCGCGTTTACGAGCGAACGAGGAATGGAAAGAAAGAGCGCACCAACTTCCGTATAAACGTGCGCCTTGGACTGCAGCTATACGATTGTATACTTCGATAAGGGCTACTCGCTGCGCGCCGGTGTATACGGATCGTTCGCGAGCGGTGAAAGTTTTTGATGTTTAGAATTTTGCGCCAAGATTTTCTGCTCCGAGATTGGAAGCCTGCAATATACGTATACGGTATAGAGTGAAATGCCGGGTGATGCGATAGGATCTTATGAAAGTGGTATTATATTGAAAATATAAGGAAAAGAAATGAGCGCAATGGTGCGCGCGGGAAATAAAATTTTCGCAAGATTATCGCGATCCTGGGAATAGCGGGAATTAAATTTTACGTCTTACTTGTAACGGGTCTTATCTGGTATCTCAACGTGGTTGTAACTTTTTCAACCCTTATGCGGTTTTATAGCCGAGAAATTATGGAAATTTATATTAATCGTCAATAATAACATCTTACATCGGATATCATTTTCAATCAAAATCACATGGTCGGGACGTAAGCAAGACTTGCTCTCCAACTTTTTCTTCATTCTCCAAAATATTCGTCTCCTTCGCTATACCAAAACAACGTCGTAACTTATTACACTCCGAAACTCTCCCTCACGCGTACGTTCACCCATAATAAGGCGCCAGGGCAAAAAGTGCAGTGTATCGAAATCTCAGAGACTCGCGATGATCGTCCTAACGAAAGGCCCCCCCAAAAAAGAAACAGGATTGAATTCGCGTGCAGAAAGATGTGCGCGAGCGCGGAAAGACAGAAGAAATCAGAAGAATGAAAGAGCGAAGAAGGAGAAGAAAGCAAGCGCAGCGGGACGCAAAAAACCGAGCTAAAAGTCCCTTCTATCTCTGTCTCACGTTTACGCATATACGCGAGAGAGCAAGAGAAGAAACTCGCGGACGCGGAGATCTGGCGTGTATAAAAAGGATCCCGGGAGCCGCTAAAAGGGAGCGAAGAAGAAGGCGAAAAGGCGCGAGCAAAAAGAGCCGATTCCTCCGCAGCCATGGGGAAAAGGACGACGAAGAAGAGGAGATAGCAAGAGAGAGAGAAAGAGCAAGAACCTCGCGCAAACGGTAGCCGCGCGCGAGAGAGAGCTGAGGCGAGAACCGGAGCAGAGAGATGGAGAGAGATAGAGCACGGCCGCGGAGAAGGAGGAGAAGGAGGAACAAAAAGAGGAAATGCCGAGGACGACGACACAGGGAGAGAGAGAGGAAGGCAAGAAGCCGTGGAAGACGGACGTCTCGTTGTCTCTGCTCCCGCGAGCGCGCGTCTTGTCTGTCAGCTGCATTTAAAATGCACCGCTCTCTCTCTCTTTCTCTCTGCCTTATCTCCGTATTCTTCCTGTACCTCGTATATCTTCCTCTCTCCCTCTTTTTCCTTCACTTGCTCCTTTTTCCGAGCCCGCGCGTATATAGAGCGACCGCGCGTATACTTATATATATATATATATACGTGCGGAGAGAGATCTCGTGGCGACGGAAAAAACGCGAAATAACGAGAAGGGATCCTTTCCTCTTCTTGCGTATACATATATATGTATATACGCGACCCAGTAAAGTGGAAACCGGTCCGCCAATTTTTCGACGCCGCAGCCGTTTCTGAACGCGCGCAGTGCAGTTTGGTTGAGCGAGCGCTTACTCGGGCGTACCTATACGTAAATTTGGGGGAGAAAGAAAGGAGGGAGAGACATCAGTCACGACCGCCATGTCGCGCGCGCGGTTCTCTTCCACGTCCATCTTTTTTCCTTGTCGTCGTCAGAGCTTCGCGTCTTTGGTCTGTTTCTGAGCTTCTGCGGATGACCGGTCGCTCTGTTGTGTTTGCGGGATGGAAGAAAGAGTGTAATATGAAGAGTTCCCAGAGTTGCTCGTTTGTAAAGCATTAGTTTTTTGCGATATGGTTTATGATGTGGAGGGAAAATGTTCATTTTTATAATAATGATTGTAGGCGGTAGTCATATATATAGTAATCACTGTAAAATTATATTTGATGTTTTGCATTTCTTTAGTCGTAATTTCCCTTTCCCTCCACACGGAGAATATTAATTTTCTATTATAACGCAATTTCATACATAGTTCATTATTGAGTATAGTGCAATTATTTTAACGAGTACAATCAGTGTATTCAAATTGGCTGCGCAATACACCTCTATCGAAATATGCATGAACCATGGCAATTACTAAACCTTGATTAAAGCAATTGTTTCCATTCAATTACGTACATTAATTTATCGTATCCCATGCATTAAATTTTCATTTCGCAATGCACATACAATTAGCGTTGATGTATAGTATATCTTTCATCACAAACCATCCGGGCAAAAATGATCTAAAAACAATAAATCAAGTAGCTATCCACGCTCCTATGATGCAAAAAATCATCCCATATACGCTCTTAATTATCGCCGTTCTCATCGGGCAAAGCGCAGAGTTCGCTTTATAATGGTAGATTCTCTATGTCCCATATATGCTATACGTGCACGTACGCGCAATGACTTTACGCGTCGGGTTAATGAGCAAGCAGATACGAGCATACCCGTGCATCCTTTCCATATGTCGTTGTTGTTTTTTTTTTTGCTTTTTCGAAGAATGGCTCGGTGCGTGTGTCGTTTGTTTGCGAGACCGTATAGCCGAGTGCCGCGATGACGTTTGATGTTTCAATACGCGACGTAGCCTGCATACATATAGGTACATATATACATACACTTTCTCGCGGTATATGATCGATGACAACGAATATGCAATGATGATGATGCAGATTTATTTATGCGCACAGAGAGAAGAGCAATAGGTTTTTTTTAGAACAGTATAATAAATATACCTATGTGAAATATCGCCGCGCGGACAGGCTGAAACTTATAGCATTGAATTAAAATTGATGGAAAAGTGCATTAAAGTTATATTCTTATAATACAAAAAAAAACGACGCATTATTTCTCTCGTTATATAACACTCGTCGCAATATCCCAATGTAATCAAAACTTTTTACGTTCTCCCGCGGGCGGAGAACTCTCCAACGAGGCAATATCCAGTGACCACCACACCGCGTATACAAAACGTCGCCCAACGAGGCAATATTCAATTACTCAATCGACAGCGCGGTGTGTGCGACCAATATATAATATAACGAAAGCCGCGGGCGCGCACTCACCCGTGCACTCCGTCAATTTCCGCAAACAATATCTATATATCCCTCGTTCCCAAAAAACTCCCCCTACCTCCTTGTACCACCAATCGCGAACGCAAAACCACAACCAGCATCCGATTGCTCTCTCTCTCTCTCTCAATCACCTATCGGCGGAGAAATCACCACCGCGCGCCACTTGAGCTCATCGATCGATATACACACGTATATAAAATCGAAACCGCAAGGGCGCTTGCTCTCTCTCCCTCATGAAAGATCTCTTGGGAGGCTGCGGCGGCGGCAGCACTACGGTCTTTTAAAAGTCGTTACGCGCGCGGCGCGCCGTATCATTAGGCGCGACTTTAACGTCGGCGTGCGAGAGCGAATTGCCGATCGCAAAACGCCTCCGTAACGACCGTGCGGAAGGATGAATAAGGGGAATAGGGAGAGAGGAAACGGCCGAGGCGAGAAAATGGGGTGGAAAAGAGGATTTCTGAGACGACGACGTGGGTTGGGGAAAGAGAGGCGTTATTGCGGTTGTTATTGCGAATGGTGATGTTTTATTGAATTATTCTTGTATGTCGTAATGATTATTGACTATACAAGAATGGCTTTATTATATAAGATTCAAAAACATTGAAAATACTAACGATTTAATTATTACATTCTTCCTATATATTACTTTTAATCAATAATATAAGAAAATTTCTTCTTTTTGAAATGACAATGCCGTCGGTATAATCTTAAAAGACAAAGTCCAACGTCAAACGAACTTTGTCGACCGACGACAACGACGAGAGAATCAAAGGAAAGGATTAAAGAGCGCTTGCACGTGAAAGGGAGAGCCGCCGCCGACGCAAAATAGAACTCCAGAAGAGCGTAAACAAACTCTCCGCGAAAGAATAGACCGATCCTCTCGTCCCCTTCCTTCATACCTATATACCCCCGCTCCGGAAAGGGAATCTGAATAGACCGGGGCGACGGGATTGTCAGGTGGCTGCGAGCTTCCGAACAAGTGGCAAGCTCTCTTGCTAAGAGAGAAAGAGACTCTCGAGCGGAAAGCCACGAGAGAGAGGCGATTATGCGATTTCGCGCACGAGTGCGAGGCGTGTCGTCGTCGTGGCGTGCATAACTGTCCTTTTGTCAGCAGCGCGCACCCGACGCCTTTTCAGGATGTCTTTCAATTGCCACCGCGCGTGCGTGCATGCGTATATATACACGAGGAGTCTTATTGTCAGCCGCGCGCGCATGAGATTATGTGTGAGCGAGTGCGCTTTGTGGTGGAACCGTTGGTTAATTTAGTTATCAGCTGGATGGCTGTGCGAGTGGTTCGCGTATAGGCGAGGTTTTGGGATTTGCGAGAGGAAGCAATTTGTTTTGAATTTGATGTAAATATACTTGGTAATGCAAATAATTGGAGCGGTTGATGTTGAAAGAGAAATTTCGCGTGCATAAAAGTAATTGGTTTAATGTGACTGCAGAAAATTATGGTAACAGAGGGAAAAAAAGGTATCTAAAATTATAGAAAATATTATAGAGAAGACGAAATAATACAGTTTCCAAGGCTTTCTATGAAACGAGACCATTTCGCAGTACTACGATTCGTGCTTCTTTTTAATTTATTTTACCCGCGTACACAGGAAATTAGTATGGTTCAAAATACCATTTCAGTGTAAACTTCATAACATACATTAATATAATCTCATACTTCCACCGCACCTTAACTCCAAAATAATTGCATCAAAACGTCCACATATATGCACCACGTGCAAGAAGTACCGTGAAATAAGACCACATTTTTTTTCTTTCTTTCTTTATCTCTCTATATATACCGGTACTATTAAGACGTGCAACTGAGATACACATACATGTCTGTAATGACGGATATCTCGCCCGGAGCGCGATTACAACGCTTGACGATTCCCGGAAAATTAAAAACACATTCGCTTTAATTATTCCGCAGGCTGCGCTCCACTGCCACAACAAATTATCATCTCTCTCTCTCGCTTCTTGCTCTCAACCCTTTACGCTAAGGTGTGCGGAAATTGCGCCCGTAATGCAGGCCAATTATTGCACTTATCCTAAGGCCCGCAGTGCACAGCCGCCGTAATGTAAGTGCGACCCGCGCGCGAGCGCAATCCATTCCGTATAATTTCTCTTTTCCCAAAACGGTGCCGCGCTCGCTCGTGTTATTATTATTGTTGGCACGGGGACTACGGGTTGCACGCGTATATCCCTGTGTTTTAGTTTGATAAAGTCGCGGTGATGCAACGTTACGACGGACGTTATTTAAGATAATCGTTCGTGTCTTTTTTTTCCTGCGGAGAGGAAGGGAGAGAGAAGCTCGCGTAAGGCTATTAAAGCTCATGCCTGCGCGCGCAGTCTTTTATGAATCCTTAATGCATTCAAATCGAATACCGTTGATCGAGCGCCAGATCGGAATGTACTATAAGATCGCTCGAGCCCCGCAGTATACAGTCGTTTATTATTTCGTGCCGTGTGTGATACGACGGAATTGCGAATATATCCGCTCGGTAGCCTATCAAATTGTTTTTATTCTCTACGTATGTACGCTCTAATACGAGAGAGACATTCAATAAACGCGCGCGCGTTTTATTTGATTGTACTGCATTGGTGATATACGGTTACGGCGTCTCTTACATACCATTACCGCCTTTCGCGCTTACCCTATATAATATAATAAAGGCAAGATTAATCTTGATATTGTATTGTCTTGCTTCAATATTCAAGATAATAATCGGTACAATATTCATATGCAGTTTTCGATACAATGTCAAGATTGGGGTGACAAGAATGTCAAGAATCTTATCTTGTCTTATAAACTTCGGTAGTTGCTGATGACCATCTAATGACGAGATGTGTGCCGCGCTCCTATATCCCCTCGGGCCAACTTACTTAGGTACGTGAGGCTACAGGGAAAAGGTGCGCCGCCTAGCGGTAGCGCGCGAACTCGGCTTTGGTCGGCAGCACATATATGGCGGGAAAAATCAAATTTCAAATTTGGCATTTATTTATACTTTTGGCGAAATTTTATTGTTTTTATATAAAACCTAATGTAT
>UXGD01006357.1:0-12636 GCA_900474315.1 Torymus auratus
AGCTCCTTCTCAAGACAAAAGGTCTAGGAAGACTCGTTAAATACGTAGGTGGTCACATCAGGACCACCAGTCAATTGACGAACGTTTGGCGAGGTCCCCCGCTCCTACTTTTCCTCCCGCTACAGCGGGAGGAAAAGTTCTTAGCCTCTCGCTATATGACAACTCGATATGCCCGATCTCCCATTCACTTTTCATGCAAAAAAGGTCATATTCCGGCACTTATTAAAAAAATTACTATCTGTAACAAGGGAGCAATTGACTTTTTCAGACTCGGATGATGATTTTGAGCATTCGTGTATCTCTCGGACGCCCTCGTGACCCACTCGTGCTCAATCATCATCCTCGCTAGAAAAAGTCAATTTTCCTCCCTTGTTGCACAATGTACTATTAATTTCTATGAATTAAATTATTTAAATTTCGATGAATTAAATTAATATTTTCAGTGCGATAGCGGTGGCCCAGTTTTTACTGATGATAACGAAATCATTGCAATTGTTAAGGGTTCATACCACGCAATAATTAATGTGGAGGATTCGTTCGATCTTCATACAAGTATTGATACATTTAGAGAATTCATCACATTAGTTTTAAGGATATAAACAAACTTCATAATTAATGTTGTTATAACCATTAAGTTATAACTATTAATTATCAATTTTTCTCAATATTTAATATAACAATAACGATTTTTTGTAAATTAAGGGGTGAGGCCAATCCAAAACAGGAATAAATGTGTACATTATGTAAATTTTCTCCACCAAAATAATACAATAAAACAAAACTATGTAAGCAGGTCTTTATTTGACAACTAATAAACTTTAAAAAAATAATTGTTGTGTAATGAATTAAGCCGAAATGGGGGCTGCATGGCATTTCTTAGTTTTAGCTTATATTTTACTGCACCTTGCACCATCGCACGAGTAATTAACTGCTAACACAGAAACCCAGTACAACTATTTCAGAACAACCAGGTAACTTTCAATCGCAACATGATAAACATAAAAAAAACACACACACACGCACATCGATACGGACATTTTCTAAAAATAGTATATTTCAATTCTAAATTTGCTAAATAACATTCCTAACACACTTTCTCAAAAGCTTTTTCTTTTACTATCAGAAAGCTTCCTCTAGGAGGAAGTAAAATGTCATCGTGTAATGTAGAAGAAAAACGAAACAGTGTCAATTTTTAATCATGAGTTTATGCAGTTTTTAAGCCCAAAGCGATTTTTAGTTATCTTATATAAATTTTTTAACTGAGCGTTACTGGAACGTCGCTTTTATTAATGGATATCACTTAGTGGATATAGCTGTGAATATGGATAAAAATCGTCATTTCAGAAATTATCATTCCTAGTAAATAAAACCATATGTAGAAATATAAGCATTATTGAGAAACTAACGTATTGTCTTTTGGCTGCTATACACGCATGTCGTAAGGTGTCGTTATGTAAGTATTGCGCTAAAATTTTAAATATAGCTATATCAAGAGGGAATGTTTACTGCCGCTCTTAATGAAATATACGTGTTCCAGTTAATCTTTTCCTGGCAACTGCACGATGCGACTGCACAGCTTGTTTCTATGCTGTTGCAGCTTGCAGAACATCTTCGAGCTACGCGAAGAGACGAAACTACACTCCCAAATTCCTAGAAGTTATAACGTTTTCCGTGCGGGCTTTGTAGTATCTGATTTTAATTACGACGAGCAAATTGTAATTATTATTAATAGTAGCCACGTTGTAACTGTGTATAAATATTCATCGAAAATTTTATTGCAAACTTTGTGGGAGCGAGTCGTCAAATTTATCGAGGCAGTTATGTTTTTTGCCACCGTAATATAAAGTCGTAAAGTCACCGATGACAAGCATTAGCGGTATTATATGGATAAATGTATATCTTCCTTCTGCGCATATATTTTATCACAGTCGTATATATGGGATTCTCTCCTCGATCAAGTTCATCATTGGCGCTTTTAATGACAAGAAATGTTTGAACACGGAAGGAATAAACAAAACTTCGTAAGCATTAACATTCACGGCGTAAATCATCGTCGCAAAGATAGACAATGCGCGCACGTATACACAAGTTACGCAATGAACTACATAAAATTAACATTTTCAAGGTAAGTACGCGATGAGAACGTGTAACATTGAGTCGCGTCCTATACCTCGCGCGCAAACACGCTATAAACTTCCAAACTCCGAGAGCTCTACCGAATATCATTCCACTACCATTACACTTAAAACTACTTCCTCGCTATAAATTTTATGCTACTTGCTAACAACGCGCGCATTATATCCTTATGAAAAACAACAGACCGTCGCTGACGTCATTAAAACCTGCACTGCAGCAGCAGCAGCGCCGCGCGGCCTTTGGAATCCTTACGAGCACTATTTAAATTAAGTGGAACAAACGTAATACATAAACCTGTAATCGTCCACACGCGCTCACAAGCGTAACGTTCGATTACACAATTAGGCGCACGTTGCGAGCGCAAATGAGCTATACTCATTCGCCGCGCCGCGCGCGGATGAGGAAAAAAAAGAGACCACGACGTAGCTCGCGCGTACAATTATTAATGTATATACGAGCTCCCGAGAGCGCGATAGTAGTTTTCGCTATAATAATTCCCCTCGCCTTGAAGTGAGCGGCGGCTCCGATCGGTTATGTAAAAAAAAGATGGACGAAAAAAAAAAAAAAAAAAATTGGTAAACATCTTTTGAGCGTGTGTATATAGCTGAATGCTGATACTGCGGTTATACTGCGGGGCTCCAAAAAGTTATGTATCGAATGCGTCTGTGTGTGACTCAATCGAGTTGACGAAAATAGTCAGTCTTTCGCCTGTGTAATGTGAGTCAAGGTTATAAGCCCGCAGGCGAATTTCGACATCGATTCCGTAGGCCGAAGGAGCAGCTGGTGGTGATAGCATTACTGTTGAATTAAGCTAAAGTTTTTGCGAATCTTGCCGAGGCTGACGTGTATAGCAGCGGTTTACATGTATATAAAAAGTATCGGTTATTGATTACATTTACTTCTTTTAGTTTAACGCGACTTAATCCAGGCAAAGGATGAAATACCTTTTATCGATCGTCCTTTACAGAAGCTAAGTGTATTTCTTATCTTGCTGATTTGCACACATAAATAATAGCGTAATAATCTTTTATCGCTATGTTAAATATATATATTTGTTTATTTTCAATTATTTATATTAACGTGTTTTTATTCTAAACAAAAGAAAATCCGGTCAAAAATAGAAAGCCCTAGTTTATGCAACGACTTCTGAGGTAGATACTAATAAAAGTTGACATGCAGTATCCATCGAAATTGGCAAGACTTTTATACTTGAATCCCGCTCTCGCTGTCATCGCTCTCCTGCTAAATTATAATACTTTGTCGACACTTACCACGAGACAAAAACATCTCAGCAGACAAAGCGTTGGGGCGACTTGAAATATCAAGCGAGTACATACGTCGCGTTCGATTCTCAGCTCTGGCGAAGTGGGCTAAGACGGAGGACAGCGTGTGGCATAAATCACTCGTAATCATCCTTTTATTCGCGATTATGCTGCCGCCGCTGCTGTTGCTGTTGTTGTACGCTCGCGCGACGACCGATTACGTGTGTGGCGTACATTATACATATATATATACTTGCGCGCGCCGTCGTGTGTTGTTTCGTGAATATAAATTTTCACGGCTCGCAATTTCAGAGTGGTGCGGCTGCACCTGGTGGACAGCAGAAACGCGAGCTGTCAAGCTGCCGCGAGTCTTTTGTCATTGTAGGTATGTGTGCTTTTCGAGTGTAGCTTGCCATTGTTTTAATTTTGGATTCGTAGCTTTTGACGTTCGAGTGTGTTTGTGAGATTGAGGGGTTTGGAATCACTGTATTTGCGGGTCGTTGCGAAAGGATTGTATAAGTATTTTTCAATATTTACTTATGCGTGCTTTTCAAATTTGAATAGCATTTTTGTAAATTGCCGATTCGTTTTAAGCATTTGACTTATTACATAAAATGGTGTGTTAAATTACCTCAAACACTCGCAAGATTAACTCGAAAAATCGTCTTATCTAGAAACTCTTTTAACCTATTCTTTGTTACGTAAGTTAATTGACTATAGTAAAGAATTTTAGACGTTTAGTTAACTGGTTTCGTTTGGTAAGCACGTGTGAAAAGTTTGCATTTGAGTAACGTAAAACTGTTTTGATAAAAAAAAAAAATCAACTTTTTTTCGTAGTTTATCTATTTAAATTCGCCATGGCGCAAGATCGAGCCTTTGAAAATGCGCAAAAAGCTACCAAACTGGAAATAGAGTAAATAATACGTGCGAAAAATAAACTAATTAGTTGTGCAATTTTGTGCAAATTTGTATAATGTCAAAGCGTAATTAATTAAATGTTTTTATCGTAAATAAAAACAATTTCGTAATATTTTAAAGTGTACGTACATTTTCCTCCCATGTTAATTTTTTTACTATAATTTAAAGTAGGCCAAAATATAAAGGAATGTTTTTTTAGTACTCCATTATATATATTTACAGATATTTTTATACTTCTCTTTAATCGTTTCTGATTATCTTTTTCTACTGTTTTTTGAGTTATTATATAGATATAAGATATGCGAAATAATTGAACAAAATAATAAATGTTTGGGCCGGATAAGTGGGTCAAAAATGCAATGTCACGAATTTTTTCAACTATCTTAAAGGGTTAGATAATAAATGAAATCCCTGAAAATGTCAGCTTCTGATCCCCAAATTAAGGCCTGAAAATTAGTTCGCAGCATTGGAATGTACGGCCATCAACAAATCAGAGCGCTCTCTAACCGTCGTGCTTGCACCACATGTTAGCTCATAGTGCCACTCACTATGTGCATGCGCGCAGGCGCAGAACCGTTTTGCGACTACCGCTCGTAACCGCTAGGCGGCTTTAACAATCCCACAAGTAAAAAAACGTTTTCCAGGGCATACAAGAGTCTATAAACGTTGTACCAGCATCGCTTTTCGGCCTTTTGGCTAAGATAGATTTCAGGGAATTCGTCAGCACTCATACTATAACAAATCTAGAAATGATCGATATTCGATTCACTTTTTTACGCAGAAAAAGGGCCTTGTTCATGCATGTGTTAAAAAAATAATTAATTGCTGCTAATTAGCATGACCTGCGAAACACATAAACGAGACTGGGTGTAAAATCTTCACAGTAACCTAGGAAACAAGTCATGTAAACCATGTTCTTGTGCCACACAAGCTGTAGCCTGGGGGTCAACAAAACTGTCTAAAAAATCATTGTAATGGTTTCAGTGTAATGTCATTATTAGATATGACTTATTAAAATATTATCTTTCGAAATTACTTTACCCAATCAATACTTTGGAAAATCACCTCAACATTACCTCTCAAAATCACTATTTTCCCAAAACTCCGAATTTCACAATCCCATCCCCACCTATCCATTCAATCTCCAAATCCTTCAGCATGCACAATACACATCAGACACTGCAACAGGCGGGTCGCGCAGCGTCACGACACAACGAGGGAGGAAAAAAAATCACGTACAGGTACACACCTATAGCACACTCGCACGCAGGAGAGGGATATATATCGGCTGCCTCTCGCTCCTGCCTCCATGCCCTGCCCCTATTTCATAACCTGTCGGCGTCGCTTGGAAATACGTAACCTTTCATGCGCATTTCCATTGTCGGGCGCGAGCGAGCGGGCGAACGAGCAGTGACGAAATCACGCCGGTAGACAGGAGAGCGAGGGAGAACGAGCCTGGATTATATATACCCATATACGTGCGGGTATAGCTAAGTAACCAGGAGTTTAGGTTTTTCGTGCGTGTCTGTGCGAGTCCTTTTTGATCCACTTCACAGTTCATAGTACACTCGTCGAGTGTAATTTTGGCAGCCGGTGGACCATGCAGCAGCTCCATCACGGAGCGAAAGGAACTAATATGCCCCGCGCTGTCGTGTGAAGTTGTGCATGTATACTTTACTCAATACTTATGCCATTGTCAATACAGTACTTATACCTATAATGTAAAATGATTAAAACTAACTTTTTTAATTTAAAGTATTTAAAGTAACTAGTTTAAGTTGAAACTATGATACAAAAGTTAGTTTGAAATCAACAACCATGCAATCTGAAAAATATAAAAAATTAATTATTTTTTCATACATTAAATTATTATTTTTGATAACATAGATGTTAAATTAAAATAATCATCCATTATGCTCCATTTGCTCTTTTCTTCTTTTATATCAGTGGATTTTTCTTCGTTCGAAAAATTTAATTGCAAAAATGATACTTCCATTCGAAATTTTAACTTATTCTTTTCATCGTTCATTTTACATAAAAATATGGCATCAAACTAAGGAAAAGGTACCAGTCAGCTTTGTCCAAAGGGATACAATCGATGTTATTGGATGTCTTCTGCTTAGAACAACCTGGTTCAATTGGTTTATTGGTCTTCGTAACTGTATCAGTTGAAGTATCACTTGTCTTTGGAAGCGCCTTCCTTTTTCTATTTATTAAATTGATGTTTCCTGATGTTTCTTTCTTCGTCTTGTTTTCCATGAATTTCATGGATTCAAAATGAGACTATGAGCTCACGTATATCTCCTCAGCTGACATATCCAGTTCCTGACATTGCCAGGTTTGTCTTATCCATTTCTTTCTGGAATGTTGTGGTTAAAGTTTTCCATTTATTTTTGATTTTGTTTTCTGAAAAAAATGAACATAATTAAAATCACTATTTAAATTAATGTAAAATTTTTTATAAATTAATAGCATTATATTGAAGTATTCAACTTACTTGTCATGTTTACTTTTTTCGGAGCTGGAGTTGTAAACGTGATCCCTTCGCACGTGCCAACCGAACACTTGCGAAACGTGGTATCCTATATACATGCACCCGGATGCGTTGAGTGTGTGTGTGTGTGTGTGTGTGTGCGCGCGCGATTATGGTGTGAATGAAGAACAATGAACCGGGGGAGACGTTCGGTTTGCGTTTATAATCAAGTGTGTATCGATCGATGCTGTGTACAATTCCACCTAACTCATCGGAATTCTCGTTTTTCTCATATAACGCGCTAATTCACGCGTCTGCAAAATTTCTTTAAGTATAACGTTATAATTTTTTTCGCGAATTACGCAAGAGCAATTGTCCAGATGAATGACCAGCAGCTATAAGGTCACCGAGAACGCCACTGTACCGTGCTCCCGGCCGGCACCTTTTTTTCGCTATACTTATATACACACAGCCGGCACTGAAAAAGTCGATTTTGTATTACTTAATATTAGATAATCGCGCGCGCGCGGGGCTGTGTAACATAACCGAACCGCGATTGCAAAAACCGGCGCGCGCGCTTATGTCACTTTTTTGTGGAAATGAGTTTAGCGAAGATTTAGTAGGGTTTCTACGACGAGGCGCGCTTTGATTTCTGCAGCAATGCTTTTGTCTCGCTGCGGTAAACGTGCGGTGGCGGCTTGTCGCAATTTGTCGTTATTGCTGCGCGATTAGCGACATAGATTATTTAACAAAACCGAACGCTCATAATAATAATATTAGTATTGGTGATATACGATATCGGCGTCATTTGCGTATATACGTACATTGAGGAAAAATTACTTTCCCTTATATAATAACGCACCACGTACCGTTTGTGCAGCGCCATGCGAATGCAATTAGCGAGCGGCCGCGATATTCTCCTTTAATACCTGCGTCTTACATATCAATTCCTTAAGCGTATTCTCATTCCCGATCCATATTCAGCAGCGTTTCTTAGAACCATTACAATATTCACCAGCCAATGATTTAATTTCTCTCGAATTGGCCCTCACACCGTCTTTTATTATCTTCTGATTTATTTAAAGAGTCCTCAATGACACACACACACGCGTCGCCCTGACGCCAGCTCGTAAATACAATGTACAATATGTATATAAGACGATTTTTACACGGTCGACCTACAAAACGTCGATTAACTATACGTAAGTATATAGTGTCTCTCTCCTCCGTTGCACTTTGCATATAATTTCAAAATAATCTGCCCGCGACAATTGATGGCCGCGGTGCGCCGCGCCGCGAAATGAATTGCGTTATGAGGCAATTTGAAGGCACTTTAGCGCTCGTTCGCTCGCTCGCGACGAAACTCTTTATTCCGCGGCGTCGAGAGAAGATTCAAAGGAGCGCGCTATTGCGATTTTTCATTTGTCACACCCTATAAGACACGTCGGCGCGCGGAGAATTGCGCAATTCCACGTTCCAGAGGCATTTCTCGCGCAGCTCGGCACTCTTTTTCCTTCGGGTATATATCGACACCCTCTTCGGTCTCCTGCCTCTGTGTGTGTGTGTTTGTCGTGTGTGTGGAGTGTGAAGGTTCGATTTTCGCATCGTTTAGAGCGCGACATAGGCACGTGTGTATGTGTAAGAGACAGAGGAGTCGTGACGGTCGTTACGTGTTACGCCGTGATAATAGATTTTCCCCTCGAGTTATTCGACGCGCCTCGAGCATTGTCGGAGTGGGAAAAAATGTGCTTTAGTTGCTTTAAGAACTGATGGATGCTTGATACCGTCGTAGTAGCTTTTTCTTTGTAGTCGATTTGTATCAATTGTAACCTACCTTAATTCCTTTTTAAAATATTTGGTTACAGTTGTGACTATCGTAGGCATAAATTCTTCGTTGGAAATTGTCGTTACGACATTGTTATTTAAAGGATCGGTCAAATACATAAATTTTTGTAATAATGATGTCGCAAATATTTCTTAATATACTTCATGGATAGAGAATAGCCCATTAATTTTTGTTATAAAATTCCTTTCTTCGCAATAATTTTTTAGGCTTATTCAGTCCTTTAAAGATCAACGTTACGTAACCCCTAACAGCTACATATAAAAAAGTACCACGATATATTTACGTTAAAATTATTAAATTAAAAATACCGCTCAAACCAGCTCACACGAGAGCAAAATACCATTTCACCTTTAAAATCAGAAAAGGATTTATAACACCTCCGAGATATACTCAATATAGAAATTGAATTTCTCGCGGCATCGTCTATACTCGTATTTCGATGAGCGCACCGCGCGCGTAACAACAATAATATTTCGCCACGAGGTGAAAAAAGACGCGTGTCATAATTTCCCGGCGCGCAGCGGCCGTTCCGCGCAACTCGTCCCGCACAATTTCGAAAGGCATTCTTCGCGCTTAACGATAATCGCGAATCATTAAATCTACGAGGAGGGGTCCAATTACAACAATTGCCGTTTCTCAAGCCCCCCGGGGAAGGATATAAGCAGGGTATTATGTTGCTGCGAGATTTTCAATTTTAAGAGGTATGTGAGTTTTAGCTAAACGCGAAAGAATTATGTATTTCACAGCTGCTATTCTTATATTGATTTATAATTTATTCGAATAAACTTGCTTTTTAATTTAAACTGACTCTCAAATTTTACTCCGAAACTACATTTGTTCCCAAAACGGTGAATACAGCGCCAAAAATATATCACCAGTCATCCCGCGCACAAAAACGCATCCTGGAATCTCACCAAAATCGAAACCACCGATATCCTCCTCTCTAAAAAAAGTCCCGGCGGCTGCAATAAACCAACTTATCCGTCACCTTACAGCAACCTTCGCTCACTTCTTACACCGACAAATTTGACTCCATTCCAGCCACACACACACACAACTTGCATCCTCTCACTCTCTCCCGTTCCCCGGAATCCCGTCTCGCCTCTCTGGCCCAAGGATAAACCGCGGCTGGGGCGAGCCAACGTCCTGCAGCTCTCTAGCTCCTTACGTAATGAGGCCTTTGCGCGCGCGTGACCGTGAATCTATCGATTTCCGACGCGCTCTGTTCTATATATAACCGCCTACAAGAGAGAGTGAGAGAGTCGACGTTTAATGAGCGTCGCCGACGTTTCCCATCGCGTCGCGCGAGCCGCCTTTTGAGCCTTTTGTCCTTCGTAAGCGCCCTGGCTAAATTTATATATATGTATATGTGTAAGGTCGGCGATTGAAATCGATCCTTCGGTTGCGTGGCGTTTTTTTGGGGAGGGGAGGGGAGGGAAGATGGCTTCCTGGAAGGAGCAAAAAGTTTTCGGAGGCGCTGGTGCAGGATGGTGTTATGTAATTGGCGATGGTTGTCGGGGGTATTGAAGTGATAAAAAGTATGTGAGCAAAAAGTTTGTTTGATTTATAATATGAGAAGTCTACATATCGCAATAAAAAGGAGGCGATTTTTTCGAAATAAACTGACAGCTTGCTTAAATAACGCATTTAACAGTTTATTTAAAAAAAAAACAAATGCTGCTAGAAATTTATCCTTGTTTTAATCGCCTCTATTTGACAACCAAAACGTTTAAGAATTGCTAACACCATCTGTAAAAATGTTCATTCTTCCTTATACATACATTTTGCAAGCTCTCCATCACACGTAACTTATACTCTTTCGCCACTCAATTTTGAGTTTTTGCCTCTATTGCGTTATTACCGCTGATATAAACAGATTAGCGTATATTTAAAATAAAATAACTCGCCGCGGCGTTTGAAATTTTGCAACACCTGCGCGTAACGATTTATTAAGTCATCGAATTACCCCGCTAATAACTCGCGTTAAATAAGAATAACATTTTTACCGTCATCGCCTATCAATTGTGAAACGCTCGCCATTATACACGCGGGTTTTACAAATGGCGGAACCGTTTGTTTCGCAGCCTCAACGAGATAATATGAGTGCGCGCTCGAGCTATAAAATATATGCTCTTTTCTAAATATAAAAACACGCAGCGTTTTTTGCTCGCCTATTAGATGCGAGGCTTGCGCGGCGATTTATTAATCCAGCGGTCAGAAACGATGACGCGACGATGTAATATCGGAGGTGTGTCGCAATTAATTATGTCCGTCACCGAGGCGGAGAGACGAGTATACGGGTGTCCTTTTTCCTCGAAACGCCTTCTTGGTAAATGGGCGATCCTGTGACAATCTACCGGAGAAAAAATTTCAAAATTGTATGGATGCGTGCGGGTCAGATTTCTAATGTAGCCACGGTTCGGTTTATGTTATTCTTTCTAGTCCTTGCTTGTAATTTGAGAGTTACTGTTACATTGTTAATTAATAGTCGACCAAAATACATAAATATACCGTTTGGAGTTTCTATTTATCGAATTTCATGATTCCATTCTTAGAAAATATCTTTTTTAATAAAATATTGTGAAAAGTATAAGTAATAAACTAAAATTTCATCAATTCTAACAGTTTATTAATAATTTCATTATCTTTTGACGCGTGATGGGCGATTTATGATATTTTATTAATAATAGGCTGTTGTAAAACGTCCGACAGAAAAAATATGTTCCTGTTATAATTATAAGGGAGAGGGGGTATCTGTCGGAAGTTTAACACCACCGTTAATGATATGAGTATATTTTATTATTTATTCATGGGAGAAATGGAAATTAACTTGATCCATTTTGCAGGTGCAGTAATAATCAAAGTACATAAATATAAATGGCAAGACTTTATAATTTATCAAACAGACATATAAATTTGTACAATCCCGATATAATGTTTGGCATCAAAATGATGCCTTTTTAAATGATTCAGTGTTAAAAATGTCCTTAAATTTAAGGAACTTTTAACTTACGAATGTTATTGAATTTTAAGAATAATGCAACGGACTGCAATATAATATTTAAATACATCAAGTTTAATACAAAAATAATAAAATTTGAAATGTAATAGAAGTTTAAGGATTTTTTATTGAAATTGAAAACGTTATAACAGAAAATGAATTAATAGGTATACAAGAATATGACAGTTTTTAGTATAGAAGTAATACACATTTAAGTTACGTATGCAAATTTAAAAATTTAAAAATAATTTAAAAATAATCAAAACGAAAATTAAGAATATAAGTGAAATTTAAAAACAACCTAACTAAAAGTAATTTCATATAGAAATATATTATGTATAATATGCATAATAATAAATACTTAATATAAATATAATTAAAATTCAATGATATTATATTAAAATTCACTACAATAACAGAAAACAAATTAATGTTTAAGTATACTGCAAAAGTCATGAAATTAAACTATTATCTAACTGAAACTAATTTAATAAACAAATACACTAGGTTTAATACAAAAACAATAAAATTTCGGCACAAGGATAAATAAACGCCAAATTTAAAATTGGAGTTTTCTCGTAATATACGTGCCGCATACAAGTCCAGTTCGTGCCTCGCCGTGAGGCGGCGTACCATTTCCCTGTGGCCTCACGTACCTAAGTAAGCCGGCCCGAGGGAATATAGGAGTGCATCGCCAACTATCTCGCTAACCTTTATCACTTGAACATCTCGTTAGTAGATGGTCGTCAGCAACTTTCGAAGTTTATTGAATTATGATTATTTCGATAAATTATTACAATTAGAAATGGCTAAGTTATTTTTAAGACAAGGTCCGATTCTTTACATTCATGACAACACAATCTTGATATTGTATCGAAAACTGTATATAAATATTGTATCGATTATTGTCTTGAATATTGAGACAAGACAAAACAATATCAAGATTAACCTTGCTATATCGCGCAGCCTTAATTTTTTAACATGACATGAAAAGATTTAT
>UXGD01006358.1:0-12635 GCA_900474315.1 Torymus auratus
TACGGGGGTGATTATAAACAAGGGCAATCTGACTGCCATTAATATTAAGTAATTTAATTTATAAGACTGTAAGACGGTTTGAAAAATTCTTATCAGTGAATATGATTCATAAAATTAGTTATTTATTCTAAAGTGTAGCTATTTTTCATATCAGACATTTTAAGCCAAAAGTAACTCGTGAGTAGTTCGGAAATAGATAATTTAGAAGGAAATCAAATGTATTATAAGAATATCAATCGCCATATAGCGTATCTTCTACAAATTAAAAAAAAAAATTATTTTTGTAAAAAAAAAAATTTTTACAATGTTGTTTTTTATTTTTAAATATGACCTTTAGGGAATTTCTGAACTTCAAGAAACTGTATTTGTTAATTTTGTCACCTGAATGATCTAAAATGGCGTCGGAAATGAGAATTTTCGCTCATTATGTTTAGGACGCTTGAATTAAAAAAAAGTGTAAGCTTTTCGAAAAAAAATTATAATCACAAAAGAGCTTAGAATTCATCAAAGAATACAATAGAATTTTTGCAGAATATTTGGAGATAATTTTGAAAACTTTTATTCTCGAATTTTTTCCTATGTCTTCATTACCTGGTCTCTGGTGTAATGATTCTCTTTAGAGGCTTAAGGGGGATAAACACCTAAGTTTTTTCACTATCCGTAAGCTTTCTAATTTTCCTGTGGCTGGATAGACTCCAGTTTTGAACTAAATTACTCCGGAATAGTATAATTCCCATATGAGTGTGGGGATTTAGGATTAAATGTCAGGAAAAATTTTTACATCAGAAAAATTTTGCAAAAACTAAAAACATTGAAAAAAATCAAGAAAAATTTATGAAAAACATAAAAAAAAAATTTTTTAATCGTATCAAAAATCCCTACACTCATATGGGAATCATACTATTCAGGAGTAATTTAGTTCAAAACTGGAGACATTCCATCTGCAGGAAAATTTGAAAGCTTACGGGTAGTGAGAAAACTTATTTCATCGTTTACTATGCTTCTGGACCATATAAAGGGTCAGTGCCATTTTATGTGTTAAAAGTGGGATATAATTAGTTTATATTTATGTATTAAAATATTATATATTTTTTTCAGAAAAAAGGAGTCTAGCCCCCTTAAAGTAGTACGATCAGTACAGTAGTAGTCCCTGGTCCGGTCGTCTCTGGTTCAATCTCCGATACTATCGCGTATTTTTGTTTTTGTGAGTAATTATACATTCCCGTTACAATATTAATAAAAAATTCTTGAAAAACAAAAACATCTCATTTGAAAGTTCTCGTATGAGTGTAGGAATTTTTGATTGTGCTGTTTTTCAAGAATTTTTCTTCAATTAGTTCAATTTTCTCAAAATAGCATAAATTACGTAAATATAATAAAATATATATCATGTCATTAACTTATCTGTAAAAATTTCGGTTTTTCTTATTTAAAAGCATATTGCGCGATACTTTTACGAAGGCTAGCATATTTTAAGAATTAGACAGCACACCTAAAATCTCTAACCGAAAATGCACAACTAGACGCGTGATGAAGAAATCAAATATTATAAGTTTTAAAAATCAAGAATTGATGCTAAATTGACTAATTTACATTATTTTATCATTACACAACAAAGCATAATAAGGGAAAATGGAGCTAATACGTACAGCGGTTTTTCAAAGAGTTATCTTTTTCAGTAGTAAAATAAAAAGTCGATCTATTGAGGTAATAATACTAAAAAAGCTTTAATTTAAGCTGTCTCTCATTAAAAAATGTCGATTTTTAAAAAAGTTATAGGCTATTGAAAATGGAGTAAGAAGATAGCTTAAAATACCACCCTTTAAATCCTTCAAGAAAATTTTAGTGATTTTCTTACTCTATTTTTAATAGTCTATAACTTTTTTAAAAATCGACATTTATTAATGAGAGACAGCTTAAATTAAAGCTTTTTTTCCCTTCTTTTATACACTCTCTAGCGCATTTATATGAGAGAAATATTCAAAAAGCTACCCGCGTAAAAATAATTAGGTTTGGCTGAAGTTTGTATAAAGTTGACGTTTTGGATAACTTCTCAGCAACTGTAGCCAATGGGACGCTGCCAAACTTCGAATTTCCATAGTTCAATGTTCGGCGTAACTTTATAGTATCTTTATCAAAACTTTACACGAATAATTTTTGCGTATATTTCACGGTACTAAGGGCAGCGTAAGTTTAGGACAACTTATCTTAATATTTATAGTAACTTTATACAAAGCTCTGTGAAACTTTTTCTGAAGAAATGAAAAGCATTCTTGTAAAATGTGTACTGTAAAGTTTATAGAAGGCTGTGCGGCAGTTTAGTTTAAGTTTTTCATAGGTTAATAATAACGTCGATGACAGTTTGTCACAACTTTCGGAGTTATTACGTGGAGTGTAATTTTAGGAGAACTTTTTTATAATCTTTATTATAACTTAATAGAAAGTTCTATGTAACTTTTTCTCAAGTAGTGATAAGCATTATGTATTTTTTTATAAAGTTTTTAGAACGTTATGCGGCAGTTAAGCGTAAGTTTTGCATAAGTTAATAATAACAGTAACGAAAATTAACAAAATTTTGGAATAAGTTTTGCATAACTTTTCTCAAAGTTATAAAATAGTACGCAAGCTCTTAACTATGGCGAGAATTTTTAAATAAATTTGAGAGAAGTGTGTCGTATTGTATATTTTTATTATATACTTTTAACTAATTATGCAACACTTAACATAAATTAAATAACTATTCTAGAATTCTCAACATAAATTAACTGACGTAAGTTCAAAACTTTTTTGATGAAACAGGTTTTATATTACCACGCTTTTCATTCTTTTTATTATTTTTTTGTTTATTTTCTGCTTCATTTGCTCCTTGAATACGTTTTCCCTGTTTCTGTCCCTTTTGTATCCCTAATTCGTTTTTATCTTGTACAGGCTTGTCTCTTTTCGTGTTCATAATTGTTTCTTCTTGGTCTAAATTGTCATCTTTATTTTCATTTTCAATTGATTGATTTTCATCATTTTGTGTAGTTCGTTTCTTAGAGTGACTGAGCACAGTGTCTATGATGACTGAGCCTCGGCGCAATACCGTCTTTACAATAAGTTATTGATATAGTGTGACAACTTACCCATCTTCGCAAAGTGCCCCCCGCTCTCTCTTAATTGAGTTACTTTCTTTTAATTATTGTAAATGATTTTAATAAATGTGTTTTTAGACTTCAATACAACAAGCGCACTCCTGTTATACGAGTGTATTTCATTAATATTTTTTCCACACTCTGTGCGAAAAGTGGGTACTTTACAGACAGTGTTTGGAAAAATATTGTTCGAGACGCGGGCGATTCGTATAATTGTCAAACTTACACTCGTCCGACAATCATCTCATGCTAGTATCGAAAAGTACTATACACCAATCAGTAGGACTGTTGCGTCATTTACAACAATTACAGAGATTAGAAATACACCCACAGAGTGCGGTGTCGTCCCACTGACATAATGCACCACTATACTGTGACTTACGTTCGACTCCTTCATAAATATTATCGGGTATTGGCTTCCATCCGTTTTTCCAGTTGGAGAATAATTTTTCAGTTCATTTTCACCAATAATTAATTTCATCAACTGCCGTACCATTTCAAGGGGTTTTTTTGTGTACAAGTCCTTAATTTTCTTGAGTTTATGGTCACTAACAAAAATCCCAGAATCTTCAGCGAGTTCTAACTAAATTTAATGTATTTTAATTAAGCATGTAAAATAAAAATGTAATAATAAATATACTAACCTCGTCCCCTTTTTTGTAGTTAAATTTGTTGTACATGATTTATTCTGAAAATAAATAAAATATTAAGTATTTGTTTTTATATAAAATTGTTCAAATTAAATATTTACCATATTTTGTTTATAATGAATATCTTGAGCCAAATTTAATATTGCATTCAAGTTTTGAAGATTATCACGTGTTACTAGAAAGAAATAATTTGTTCATATTACATATTAGCACATATCATGTATAAAGTTAGTACAAATTTTTTCAATACCTAAAGGTAATTCTGAGCAAATGCAAGAACGTTGATTTTGTAAAACATGTTCAATTTCATTACATTGTTTCTTTGCAATACTTCCATTTTCATTCAAATGTTGTTCCTCATTGGAACCACCACTTTCATTAGATTTCGCGTCTTCATTATTCTCAGATTCATTCGAATGCTCGCTACCACTTCTATAATAAAAAATTATGTTGTGTAATAAAAATATAAGTACAAGTATTAGCTGTAAGTATTGATTTTAATTTCTATCAACATTTTTAATAATTAAAACATTTTTTAAGTCAAAATTTAATGCGAAAAAAATTAAGATACATAATTATTACAGATTATCACCCAATTCTTCATCCGATGATTCGCTGGAAGATGTCTTTTCAAAAATTGATTTTTTGTTGGTAACTGTTTTATTCATTTCTAATCGAACTTTATCTTTTATCGAATTCATTTGCTTATTTGTCTTCTTGTGCTGTCGTTTTTTGACAAGCAAATCCGGAGAAATTGAAGACCGTCGAGATGGTGGTATAATTTCTCCTTCAGTTGAAACACTTAGAGACTCAAGCCATTTTTCACTTTCTAAGTAAAAACAAATATCAGATTTAAATATCAGTTTAGCAGTCCTTTGAAAAGCATAACCAAAAGTACCAAAGGTTGAACATGTTTTAACAGAGAGAGTGACTGAGCGAGAGAGAGAGAGAGAGAGAAAGAGCTTTCGAAGAGCGCGCACGAGAGCTTGCCCCGAGCGCGCGCGCTTGCACGAGAAATTACACGGAGAAAAGTTCCCACAACTCTAGACCGTGCTTATATAGACAAGCCCGCTGTCTGGGCCCTTCACCTGCGAGAAAGAGAGAGCGCGCGCGATGACACGAGTCCGCGCGGTGGCAGTCAGTCCTCTGTGCCGAGCTTGCGATTGCTTTTTCGGTGATCGCAAGCTCGGCGCGGGCTAGCGTTGGCGCGGTCTCACGTAGTGGAGGAGGTACCGAAAGCGAGTTTCACTATTAGCACGGCCTAGAACTATGGGACTTTTCTCCGTGTACTGTCGTTGGAGAGCGCCCACATGAGAGCGAATAACCTTGAAGGCCATGATTTGCATATTTACCGATACAAAAATCCGGTACTTCTAGGAGTGTGTCTGTCAAAGTGAACGGGCTTCTCCGCATCAACCCTGAGCAGCGTCAACTTCCTCCAGATGTTTTAGCGGGCTATGCTCTCTCTCTCTCTCTCACACACACATATATTGGAGCACGTTTTTATCCGAGTAGTTAGTCCATCAAAACGGATTTTAAGGCTATGATATCAGGACTGATGTACGCATCTACCGATTGCTATGTGTTATATAGAGTAAGTTTTATACGTATATATTTTATTAACCTTTGACGTGCAAAAGCTATAAGAGAGGTTAATTATACGCGCGTATATATCTTAAATATTTCTTTACGATCACTTTCTACATGTCAAATTTAATTTACTATCGTGTAAAAACATTGTTTATTAATATTTTATAACTAAAAAATTTTAAACAATTTTCAAAATTACCACTTGTTTTAAGGATTTTCGCAGGATACCAATGGTTTCCCCACTTCGCTTGAAATGAATTTGCGATGACTTTTTTCGTATCGTCGATAGGCACAACACTTATATTTTGAGAGTCAGTCCACCATATTAGGGCAAACATTTTTTCCCTTTAACCTCTCTTCCTTTTAGCAACGTTAACAAAAATGTTCAACTACTACATAGACAGACTTCGCTCCGTAGCTTTTCAGTCACAACTGTAGTGTGAAGTATGCCTATGTATTTGTTCCTTAAAAATAATAAGAATGTGTTGTCGAATAAAAGTAACCAATCTTGAGAATTATTCAATTTTGAACAAACAATTTTTTACTCATAATAATCTTCAAATTTCGATTCAGTGCTAATTATTCGCAAATTTTATAGTTTATTTTTATAAACTATATATTTATAATATATTTATTATATTTTAAAAATAAGTTATTTATAAGTTAACCTATAGAATAAAATCCCATACAACAATAATATGCCTAAACGAAAGTTTACCTTTGGCGATTATTCACGTAAGTCGAAATATAGAATTCATTCTACACGAAATGATTCAAGCGCAGAAAGCGAGAATAATTCAGATGATGAAATAAGTAGTAGCAGCAGCGACGAAAATGATTTCCAAAGCGATGATTCTTGTACAGAAAGCGACGATGATCACAGCGGTAACTCATATATCACTAGAGGTGAATTCTTTATAAATATTTTTATTTTGTTGTTGAATAATTTTAAAACTTTCGTTGAGTATTACGAGTATGCGGTCATCATTTCACCACGCGGCTTTGCCTATATATTTACCGTATTTATATATTTAACAAATGGAATTGTAACGATTGCACATCTAATTATATCTACATATTGATTCTTGTACTTCTATAGATTTATCTTATGTATTATTATTTTTTGTTACATTTATTTGATACTTTTTTACATTTAAAAAAAACTCTTATCTTGAAATTTCGTAGATTTATTATTTTGACTATAGGAAAATTAATAATATGTACTATTACAGCGCATGCATGTAGAATGAACAAACGCAATTCTGAAAGTAGCGGAGAGGCAACGGATGTCAATTCAATTCCTGAAGAAGCTATTAATGAATATGAGAATAATGTAATCGATTTTGGAAACGATTATTTAGGTATATCACCACTATTTCATCGCTTTCACGCATATTTCTAAAAGTATTTTACACAAACACACGCACACACACTCACACACACTCATACACACACACACACACACACACACACACACACACACAGAGAGAGAGAGAGAGAGAGAGAGAGAGAGAGAGAGAGTGGGTAGCTTGCAGAAACATCTCGAGGATGCTGCTTGATCGCCGAAAAAACTACCGCAAGGTCGGCGCGGAGGGCTGACTGCTACCGCGCGGGCCAGCGTCATCGCTCTCTCGCTCTCTCTCTCTCTCGCTCTCTCTCTTTCTCTCTCTCTCTCTCTCCTCTCTCTCTGCCTCTCAGGAGAAGCGCACAGACAGCGAGCTTGTCTATATAAGCATGGCCTAGCTGTAGAAATTTTTCTCTGTGTAATTTTTCGTGCAAGCGCGCGCGCTCGGGGCAAGCTCTCATGTGCGCTCTTCGAAAGCTCTCTCGCTCTCTCTCTCTCTCTCGCACACTCACCCTCTCTCTCTCTCTCGCATACTCACCCTCTCTCTCTCTCGCATACTCACCCTCTCTCTCTCTCGCACACTCACTCTCTCAATTACTCACTTTCTCTCTCTATCTTACATACCAGATAAAAAGCTCGGCCTGTATCGCGTATATTTGTAACATTGTTGAAAATTAGAAGTATATGATTCATGTTTTTTTTTCTTAAAAAATTTATTTTACTGAAATAGACGGCGTCCAGGAAGTTGATGGAATTCGGGATGATAGAAGCAGTGACTGCGATTCTCAAAGCAGTTCAGTTGACTCATCAGAAGGTTCATCAGAAGAAGAAACAGAATCTGATGAATCAGATGAAAATGATGAACAGAACGATAAAGCTAACCAACCCTTGTATGCTGGGGCTCCAATCACTCAAGCTGAAAGTTTGTTAGCAATTTTCACTCTTGTTGGTCGATTTACAGTAACGGGAGTATTATTATCTGGCATATTAGAATTGATCGAGAAACACTGTATTAGACCAAACAATTGTATAACAACTTTATATAAATTCAAGAAGTTTTTTGCCTCTATCGGTACTCCGTTAATCAAACATTATTACTGCGATTTATGCTTTTCTAAATTAGAAAATTATTTCTGCAACCATTGCCAGCAAAGTGAGCAAATCAGTTATTTTTTGGAAATCTCTATAATTGAACAATTAAGTTCAATGTTTAAGAGACTTGGATTCAGAGAGCTGTTAAAGCATCGCTTTATGAGAAATAAAAAATACGAGAGTAATTACGAGGACATTTATGATGGATCGATTTACAAATCATCACCCCAGAATTTCATAAATAATCCAAACAATATTACATTTACATGGAATTCTGATGGGATTCCAATATTCAATTCATCTCATATAAGCATATGGCCTTACTATTTAACAGTTAATGAATTGCCATTCAAAGAACGCATAAAAAAAGAGAACACTGTCGTAGCCGGACTGTGGTTTGGTACATTGAAACCAGTAGCTAATTTATTTTTGTCAGCTTTTGAAAATTCTTTTGAACAATTATATAAAGGAGTAGATTTCGAGATTCCAAGTGAAGAAGAATATATAAAAGTAAAAGGAATTCTTATCAGCGGCACATGTGATTTGCCCGCTAAGGCTCAATTTCTTAATATTCAGCAATTTAACGGGAAGCACGGGTGTCCTAATTGCGAAATTGAAACTGTAAGACTCGAGAATGTTCAAACATATCCCATTACGGAAAATATTACTTTACGAACGACTGAACAGTCGAAACTATATGCGTTTGAAGCATCCGAAAAAGGAAAGCCTGTCTATGGAATTAAAGGTCCAACAGTTTTAAGCTTAATTATGAAAAATTATATAGAAAATTCAATTATAGATTCAATGCATTGTGTCTACCAGGGTATGATGAAAAAATTATTAACTTTATGGTTTAGCCCAGAGCACTGCCATCACCCGTCATCTTTACTCCCATTTATAAGTGTTATTAATCAAATAATGCGAAAAATAACACCTCCATCACTAGCTACTCGAATGCCACGGAAAGTATCAGAATTTCCTAATTGGAAGGTTTCTGAGTTAAAAACATTCCTATTAATATTTAGTCTCTCTGTATTAGAACCAATCATGAGCAAGAGATATTTTGAACACCATAAACTTTTAGTTCATGGAATTACACTTTTAAATTTAGAAAGTGTAAATGATGAAATGATAGAAGCTGCAAGACGAATTTTAACTGAATACGTATCAGAGTTTGAAAGCTTATACGGTAAAAAATATGTGACACTCAATGTTCACTTATTATTACACTTACCTGGTGAAGTAAAAAAAGTTGGTCCTTTATGGGTGATTTCTTGCTTTACTTATGAGAATTTTAACGGCATATTGAAAAGCTATGTACATGGATCAAACTGTCCTCAATTGCAAATTAGTTCTGCAGTAACAACTTTTCTATATTTGAAAGAAATAAAAGATAAATTATTGAAAAGAGATAGTGCCATATACGAGTTTTGTGAAAAAATAGAAAAATCTGGTACTCACCGTCGAAAATTGAAAAAGATCGATGAAAAAACTTTTATATGTGGTATTTCTGTGAAAGTTAGAGATCTACCGAACTATGTTATAGATATTTGTTGTACATATAATCTAACAATTGATCCCACTAAATGTCACTTTTTTAATAGACTTTTAAAAAGTGGAATTTATTATGAAACTGAGTATTACGCGCGAAATAAGAAAAGCAACTCCTCGTGCGTTCAATTTATGTATGATAATACTACACACGTAGGTTTTATTAAAACTTTTTTCAGAATTTGTAAATGCCCATGTATTCTTCTCTGCGAAAAATGTGTAGTGGAATGTAAAACTTATGTCATTATATCAGAGTGTGATACAGCCAAACCGTACAAATGTAGTGTAAGTCAAAGATATATTTCAACGATTTCCACTTGTCAGAAAACTGAAAATTTACGTTTAATAAATGTAAATGAAATTTCAAATATATGTTATTATGTAAGGGTCGATGAAAAATTCTTTGCTGTCGAATTAACAAATAACAAAGAAATGGAAAATTGAAGAATACACTGTAAAATCATAAATGTAAATAAATATTTATAATAATTTAATTTTTTCTCTTCTACAGCTTCTCATTTCTTTAAGAAAAGTTAACAACAAATATTTCTCCTAAGTGCGTAGATGATCGAGGTACAGTCGGACCGGCTTCACCGATCTTCGCGCACTACTATCACTCTTCTGTTCGTGAAATTGCATTTTACGTCCTTATGACGAAAAGTAGAATCGATACAAGAGCGCTAAGGTAATTTTAACCATTGCTTTGCTCAAGTGAAAACATCCACACCGGGGGTAATCACTTCTACGCACTAGTGTCGAAATGTACTATTTTTCGATTAATCCCATAGATAAAAGTTTTGCTAACCAGGAAAAAGTGCACACGCCCGTGTGATGACACTCCCGAATGACAAATAGTGAATGAAAATTTACATATGGGTACTTGCGTACTATTTTATAACTTTGAGAAAAGTTATGCAAAACTTATGCCAAACTTTTGTTAATTTTCGCTACTCTTATTAACTTATGCAAAACTTACGCTTAACTGCCGCATAACGTTCTGAAAACTTTATAAAAAAATACATAATGCTTATCACTACTTGAGAAACAGTTACATAGAACTTTCTATTAAGTTATAATAATGATTATAAAAAAGTTGTCCTAAAATTACACTCCACGTAATACTACGAAAGTTGTGACAAACTGTCATCGACGTTATTATTAACCTATGAAAAACTTAAACTACACTGCCGCACAGCCTTCTATAAGCTTTACAGTACACATTTTACAAGAATGCTTTTCATTTCTTCAGAAAAAGTTCCACAGAGCTTTGTATAAAGTTACTATAAATATTAAGATAAGTCGTCCTAAACTTACGCTGCCCTTGGTACCGTGAAATATATGCAAAAATTATTCGTGTAAAGTTTTGATAAAGATACTATAAAGTTACGCCGAACATTGAACTATGGAATTTCGAAGCTTGGCAGCGGCCCATTGGCTACAGTTGCTAAGAAGTTATCCAAAACGTCAAATTTATACAAACTTCAGCCAAACGTAATTATTTTTACGCGGGTGACTAAAATAACTTCTTTAAACAAAATGTAGATATTTTAGAAACAGCACAAACAATTATTGATAAAAAATCTTAATATTTTTTTTATTCTTAACCGATTTTAATTATCAAGGTCTCATTCTATTTTTTAAGTAATTTCACGGGGACTTGACGAAGGAAAAATGCAAAATTATTCAAAACCCAAAATGTTATAGCCAATTGAAAAAAATTATTTATATAACCTCATCCGCGTATTTATAAACAATTAGCTATAACTTTCTGGGTTTTAAATAATTTTGAATTTTTCCTTAGGCATGTCCCCGTGAAATTACTTAAAGAACAGAATGAGACCTTGATAATTAAAATCGGTGAAGAAACAAAAAAGATTAAGATTTTTTATCAAAAATTGTTTGTGCTGTTTCTAAAATATCGACATTTTGTTAAAAAAAGTTATTTTAGTCATGTTAAATATACTATATGTATAGTATTAGTGTATTATTATTAGATTAAACTATAATTATTAGTAACTATGGTTTTTTTAATCTTAGGTAACCCGTTCATTTAGCACTGATTTGTCTGGAAATCTCCGTGAAAGAACCATCTTAAACAGCCATTTGGTATAAGACCGTCTTAATATTAATAAAATTATTAAGTCAACGCCGAAGTCACGTCAGTTAGTTCCTAAAAGTTTCATCATTGAATATATTAAACTATTTAACTAAAATTTAGGGGAAACTTAAATTTGTATACGAAGAGCGCACGAGTCTTGAAATTAATAAATCGCTGTCAATTCTTTCGCACTTAGCTTGAAATGAGTGATTAAAAGTGATCAAGTGATGAAATAATTAAAATTTTGAGTTGATAAATAAAATGTTCTCTGAGAAAACGCTATTCGAAAATATTTCAAACTGAATTTTAACTGCAAATACCTCTGGTCATGACTGTTTGAATTTTTGGCCAATGAACTCAGTTTTGAGATACAAAAAAATATATCTGTGCCAACTTGTAGGACGATTGATTGATTTTGGCTTTCTATCGGACGGATATACGGATGGATGGATGAACGGATAGACATTTTGGATTTGAAATATTACAATAAATATATACATATAAAAGATAAAAGATTCTTGCGTCCGTTACCTTTATTTTCAAATTTCCAACTGAAAATGATCTTGTTGGAGGATTCTCTTGAGGAACAAAACGGTAAAATTCTTGTCCGGATTTATACCATTTAACTATGTATAGTGGGTCACCTTCTGTATTATACCAACAATATAACCTTGTACTTTCTCCTTTCTTTACAGCTATAGGAGTTTGTATACGTACTTCTTTCAAACTTGCAACAACAGCTGTAATAAAGCATATGGAAATTATATTTAAATTTAATTTTCCATTAAACTTAAAATCAGGGTTACAAACTTGAACGAAATTTCGCTCCATTAAACGCTCATAATTTGGTTCACTCGAGATGAAACGGTTTATAAATATTACTAAAAACTTTTCTTTTCGAACAAAATCGACTTCTAATTGTAAAAAAAAAAGTTTAATCCTAAACTAAATTATTGAACAGTAATCTTTTCTGAATAAAACAACTTTCAATTATAATCAAAATTTTCTACTCTATACTGCACGTTAAATAACTTAACAAAATTAATGCATTCTAAACCATTCTTCTGTTCGAAATCTTTTTATCCGAATTAAACAGTTTATAAATAAAAAACCGCTGCCAATTCATTGGCACGTAGCTTCCTCAAAATAATTTATTGATTCCTTTTATTAAATTAAAA
>UXGD01006359.1:0-12635 GCA_900474315.1 Torymus auratus
GACCCTTTTTTTATTCGAAAATAAACTCGAAATAAACCATTCAAGATCCGAATTTTCGTGAAATTCCAATTTTCATCTCCCTTTTTTAATGTACTAAACGGAGCGAAAAAAAAAACAAAATATTTTAATTTTTATGGCCAGAGGGCTTCCTTTTGAATAAAAGAACACGCCTAAATGGGTAGGTTTAAGAAATTATTTAATTTCAGTTTTCTACAGTATATTCAACAAAGTGGGGTTCTACAGGACCCGTACGGTACGAAAGGGTTAATAAATAAATTAACTGCAAATGATAATGTTTGTTAAAAAATATACTTCACTTCTATTATAAAATCCAGTTTTTTCAATAATCATCAATTCCGAATGGAAAAAACTACCGAGCACTCAAGCTTAACGATAAAATAAAAAAGAAAAGAAAAAAGGAGGATCGCGATGAGCCGGATCGAAGACAATGAACGCATTTGGCGCACACGGCGCGGCGTTCAAAGAACCACTGCTGCCTGCCGGCGGAAGTCGATAAAAATTCCTGAGGTCGTGGCAAATAGCGCAAAAAAAAGGACGCGAAAAATCCCCTCGAAAATTGAAACTACCTACAGAGCGGAAGGCTTATCCCTATAATTACACGCTCGCGCTCATTCTTTCTCTCTCTCTCGTTTCTCTCGCAGGGTAAACTTCAAGAAATTCGAGAAAAAGGCCTTACCGAACTACGACCACCTGATGAACTCGAGCGTTTACAAGATGATTCACAAGATGGAGGCCGAGCCGAAGAAAGGAATTCCAGCCCGGCCGCCAAAGGTCATTGCAGCCGAGGACATTATCGAGAGGGTGGTGAGTGTATATATATGTCACCGTGGACGATTAGATCGGACTGAAAGAGACAAATGGACCATACTGACGTCTTGCTTTTCTTCTCTTTTGTAACGCAGGGTACGCCGGACTGCGCCTGCGTGAGGGAGAGGAGTATAAGCCACTGATACGCGGATATATAATACACGAGAGGATGTTCCTGATGATGATGATGCTGCTGTTGCTGCTACCGAAATTTTACAAGAGGGAGAGATAGCGAAACGTTATTATCTACGGAGAGGAGAAAGATTTGCTGTCAGGAGGGGATTTCGAAGGACGCGCTGCCGTCCGAGCATTTTCGCAGTTATATTGTATACACGTGGATGAAGATCGATATTTAATTGTATATGCGAGGTGTCGTAAATGTTTTGGAGGGTGGGAATTAAATTACGAGACGAGCTATTGAAAGAAAGGCGCACCCGTTGAGATGGATTTTTCATATACTTGACGAAAAAAAGCACACGTGTTTTTCTTTTCTTTTCTTCTTTCTTCTTGTAACGAGCAATTGCTGTTCTTTATTTTATATAAAAATATATTATATTTTGATCGATTTAAAGAAGGCTACGAATGGATAATTTTTAAAAATAAAAATTTTATTTCATCTATGTGTGTTGCTCCTTGTGTTAATTTATTTAAAATTCTGTTATATATACGTCTAAACTATATTACTTCTAAATTATCATATTAAAAATATGATTAAATCTTGATTAAACCAAGCGAAAAAGAAAACTGATAATAATAAAATGTATAAAACTGCTGCTAATTCATTGACACGTGGATCTCTCGAAATTAATTTGTCGATCATTCCTATATCCACATTTAATTTCTATAACAAATATAGTTTTACATCAAAGCCACAACGCGTATCAAAGAAAAATATTTTTTCAAAATAAAAAATTGAAATTATAAAGCACGCTATTACAGCGTAACTCAAAAATGTAATATTATATCAGCGTTCTTTATCAAGTTACCGGTAGCATTTACCGATCGACCAAGCATTTCAATATAAAAGAAAATCGAATTACATTAATGCCAGAGGTATATGACGTAGAACAATCCTAAAAAATAACTCCTCTATAAATTACGACATCCTTTACAATAACTATATTACCTAAACCACGATCCCTTCTTCCTCCCCCTAAAAAAACTCCACCTTCAATCCCCATCTTCTTCATTCATTTTCCCCATTGTTCTCTCCAGCACACGTACCGCGCGTATCATCATCACGCCAGTCAAGCAAAAAACACCCGCAGGAGCTCCCAATAAAACCACATCTCGCGGCGCGCGCGTTCGCTGCATTACCGCGCTAATTCGCGTAAACTGAGTAATCAAACCCACCGCATCTCCCTTCCCCCCTAACGAAAAAAAAAGAAAGAAACCGAACCCTATACTAAACCATCCGAACCTCCGCATCAATGTAAACGAGCAATTTCCAAGTAAAACAAATTACGCGTCGCCGCTCTGTTACGGCGTGTTAACGAGCTGCAGCACACCGCGCTAAAAACTAGTTTCCCCCCTTCCCTCTCAAGAATCCTCTCCTCGCCTGCTGCTAGCTGATGGCCGCGCTGCGATAATGCGGGGGGCATTTAAGACCCCGAGAGAGGGAGAATCGAAGGTAGCTCCTGCGTTGCTGCCGTCCTTACACAGACACACACTATAATGCGCGCGCGTCCGGTTATCTCTCCGCACGCGCGTATATATATATATACGAGTCGTTAAACGCGCTCGCAGTAAGAGCGAGAGATAAAGAGCGCAGCCGCGCTGCAGCCGAGGTGTTCGACAAAGAAGAAATTATACCTGCCCGCAAGTCCGAGCGTTTAAAGAAGAAAGTTAAACCGCTCATTACATGCGGGATTCCCGTGGTGGTGGGGGTGGAGAGGAAAGAGAGAGAGAGAGACTGGCCGAGGAGTTGTCTGCAGGGAGAGTCGTCGTTTTGGTGCAACAAGAGAGGCGCAGGCTTTCGTGTTGTACGAGAGTGAGGGTTTAGCACTGGACCGTGACGATGTAATTATCGGGGCGCACAAGCGGCGCGGGTTCTGATTGATAATATCGAGCGCGCAACATTTTTGGCGGCGTTCGAGGTTGTTGCACATTTTTCGACTGATCTCGTCGATATATACCGAGTTAATGCGAAAGTGTATCGATAGTGTATTATAATATCAAGTCATTTGTATTCACGCTCGTAAAGCTGTTGCAGAATTATATATTTGTTTAGAAAATCTAATTTATTTCGAGATTTAAATAACAGCGTTTGCGCTATAACGTTGTGTTGTCGAAGCTCGCGGCGCAACTATGTCGAAAAATTTTATTGCAACTATACTGACGTTGACAAAAATAACAATAATATATAGCCTCCTACACTTGCGTGCGTGGAAGGGTACGCGATTCAACAGCTGATCGGAACAAAGGATCGTTAAGCTCTCGCGGGATAGAGAACATTGACATATTTTCAAAACTGATGGAAAAATCGGCGGGAATGCGTTGAGAATGTGGTTTTTACGGTTGTTTATTATAGGCATCACGACGGTAAAGAAGGATGTGATTTTATGCACACTGAAAGTTATTTAAAGAATTTATTTTTAGTAAAATTATCGCACTTTAATATTGTACGAAAATTCAAAATTTATATACATCAAAATTCAAAATAAAAGATATTTATTCATGATCGATTAATGTACACTTTGTTCTTCTAAACGGATCCTCTCTTCCATCCATGTTTCATTTAAAATATCTGATTTGATAAAATATACATAAATAGTTATTAAGAAGAACATTTATACCGCTTAAAAAGATTATCATGAAATTTCGGCGAATAAATTCGTCATTGTCTGATTTGCATGCATGAATCATACAGTATTTCTAAATCCTGAATATAATTATAATAATATAAGATGGTCATTGAAAAATCGAATTTTTCAAAATAAATTTCGCTACTTCCTCCTATTATATTCTGTTATATACGACGTTACAACCTATCCCAAATCAATCAATAACATTATTTGCATGAAATTACACACACACTTTATACATTATCTTGTCGTATCGAACAAAACCGCACGCAAGAACAACCAAAAACGCAAACCCACCTACTTTTCTAAAAAAACACCTCCCTGCGGTATAGAAATGTTAACTATTTTTCATTTAACTTGTAGTAATAATTATGTACCAATCCCAAATAAATTATGGCATTTACACTTGATAATTAATAGTAGAACTTTTCGATGAATAATATTATTTTTCTATCATGATTTTTGTTAAAAAAAATGCTCTTCCATTCAATTAACCCATTATCTACATAATATATGCTTCACTTTCCACCACGGCAATTTTCTTAAATTAATTCAAAACATCGAAAATTCCGCATCGCAACGCGTACCGCACGCTTTCCACATTCCTCGCTCCACCTCGTAAAACGCACCTATATAATACACAACCCGTGCGACAAAGTCATCCAATCTATATACACACGCTTTCTCACCTTGCCCTTGCAAATCTCATACCAATACATCGCGTTCGCGAAAATCCTCACCTCCTCCTCCCACGCACAGCACACACTCGACCGTTACACACAGCGCGTCCCTCTCGATTATTAGAAAATATACGCGCGTTGTCGCCCGCGGAGAGAGCCCGGGCCCCGGTCTAATTTACGACACCTCTCGCTCTCTCCCGCCGGGGCCTCTCTATACTCTCTGAGTCACGTTTTTACCCGGCGGCGATTTATGTAAAGCCCGAGCGAGGATCTCTTTCTCGGAGCATCATGCACACAGCGCGATGATTCACAAACTAGTTCGCGCCCCCGGAATGCACGCGCCGCGGTGGCTCGACGGGATGGGTGCGGGTTGAGTTCTCTCCCTAATTTGTGTTTTGGTTTGGCTTTCGCGAAAGAGAGGGACGGCTCTGATGGATGGGGGATGGGTGCAGCGTTTCTCTTTTGGAGGTATCTGGCTCGCGTGCGGTACGCGTTTTCTTCTTTTTCTTTTACGGGATGATGAGTAAGCGTTTTATTATAGGAGTATAGAGGATTTTGAGATTTTTATAGTGACGTCATGTGCGCGCGGCTTTTACGAATTTTTTTAATGACGTCATGCGTCAGCGAATGGTTTTCCCGGAGATATGCGTGTGTGTGTGTGAGAGTTTTTCTTTGATGTTTGATTGGCGTTCGAGGAGTTTATAAAGGAGTCGGATCGTCTCATATACACGAATGTTGGTTTTCCATTTCGGTGGTAAAAGGAATATTTTCCGGAATATATATATGTAGATATTCGGTGGTTTATGGTTTGCTTTCTTAAGGTAGGTAGCTTGTAGCTTTAACAAATCAAACATCAAATGTACTCTTTGGAGGTATGCTAATTCAGATTTGTAAATAATATGTTTGCTCTTGAGTGTATTTTTGAACTCGTGACTATGCGGTTTGGGAAAATGTTTTGTTCAGCTGAAGGGCTGTCATTGACATAATTTCATAGTTGTGTATATGTAAAAAGAACAGCCAAACTTATTAATTCGAGACTACTAATAAAGTTATTCACCCGTTTTTGTAAATGGCGGGCTACTTGACACAGCTGTACACTTACCAACAAAACGTACCTAATAAGAAACCCCTTCTAATACTAACAACCACCACCACACAAACCACTTACCTGCAAAATTTACAAACGCATATAAGCAGCCACTTAATTAACCAGAATACTGCGCAATTAAGACATTCCAATACACCGCGTCCCACACATTAAGCCATTTTACAAAGCCTATTAACTTCCCTGACAAAATTACGGGTAACTCGGTTAAACCTCGCACATTCATGCGCACACACGCGCTATACACTATACTCCTGTCGTCGTAGAAACGTGCGTTCTGGCACGTTTCGCCCTCGAAAAAAAGGTTTTTCACGCCGTATAGAGTCGCTCCGACAGGTAAAGACAGTGAAAAGCCGTGAGAGAATCCCGGTGATCTTCTGTGTTGCAAATCGATTTCATTCCGACTGTGTTAAGTGTGCGTTTTACTCGTCAGCTGGAATGACAAGTCGTGGGAAGTTGCGCGTGTTCGACGATTTTTGCTTTTTTCGGAGTATAGCTTTGAAAGGGGATCTTGCGACATTATTATATATACACGTGTCTTTTGCCTTGCAGCGAAGATACATGCGGCGAGAGATGAGAGAGAGGATTGTGTGTATACATAAAGAGCAAATGTACAAAACCTAATTTTCACGAAATTTTTTTTTGTCGTCGTCGCGGTTTGCCGTGTGTTGCAATTGAAGAGTTTTGTGTATAGTGATATACGTAACTCTGCGTGTTTACTTATTCTCTCGACGGGAATATATTATACGCTGATGCGTCTTTAACGTCTCGAATTCAAAGCTTTTATGTTATCTTTCTCTTTTTTAAAATGAAAAAAAAAGTGAATTGATCGTTCTTTAACATTAATTCACGATCACCGAGGCATACATTCATCGTAACAATATAAATCCTGCGTGTTATTATTTAATATGAAGCAAAAAAATTGTCAAGAATCTCTTTTTTTTCATTATAAAATTCCTTGCGCACAAGAACATGCGAACCTTGTACCACATCCCGAAAAATAGTCTTTATAATTTCCGTCTCTGCACGTGTATTTGTGTGTGTATTATATACGTAACGTTATGACGGCCGCCGCCGCCGCGCTCGAGGAAAAATATTTGACACCTTGCCAAAAATTTTCTAACACTCTGTGTGTGTGCGCGCGCGTTATTCAATTTATATCAGTTATGCTCTAACAATAAGCTTACGTAATTTTCACATATCCTTCGATATTATACACCACGACGAAATTAATTAGAAGTATCTCTACTATTATATATACACATGCCCCGAAATTTTCGCAATTACTACAAATTTCGTACACCGAGTGCGCGAGTACACGAGCCGGGTGTTAAAGGTCACCCCGAGGAAGAGAGCGAGAGAGATAGATAGAGACGGGATAAATCAAGGACAAAACAATCGAAACCTGTTTTTAGCGCACGCGCGCGCGTTTCGGTTTTTCTTTTGCCGAGAGACGAAAGAGAGAGAGAGAAGAGGCTACTAATAACAGATATGCGCTCGGGGGGAAAAACAAGTATTGAAACAACGCGAATTGGCATTCGGCTTCAATTCAGGAGAGAGAGAGAAAGACAGACAGAGAGAGATACAGTTATATCAATATGTGTGCTGAGAGTGATGACGATGTTTTGTATGCAGTTTATATTTTGCGTTGAATTGTTTTTTGAGGAAAATCGGATGAATTGTTTGTTAAGAAAAGATGAGATATAAAAAAGTTTTAAGAAAATAATACTGAAAGTATAATGAATAGTTGCGAAATTGGTGTTGCTCGTGATATTTAATTGTAAAAATTTCGGGGAAAATCAATCTTTATTTAAAAGTTTCAAATCTAATCTGTAACATGATAATTTTTTCGTGAGCCCGATTATATACACCGAATTCTGGCATTTTGACAAAAATTTCGTAAAAACACTTCGCATATTTTCAATCTTGCGTCTATTAAACAATATTTCTCAAAGCTATAACCCTCAATCAAAATAGATATGTCAGATGTTTTATAGACACGGGTGAATGAATCGTAAAAAATTTTTTAACACCCGTACTTTGACATTTTTAAAATCAGGAAAAAGCTCGTATAGTAATGATTATACGTGAAAAATAGAATTCCCGAAAATTCGAGTGGCTATCTTTATCCTTCGTTTTCTCTCAAATTATTGAAAAAATTCTGACTGCCTCGAGGTGTGTGCGATGAGTTAAGAATAAAAAGAAAAAGTTGATGTATATTTTTCTGCTAAGGCATTGACCTTTCCTTTTTAACACTGATATATCTGCGCGTGTATATTGTGTAAAAAAATACCTTCTATTTCGATGAAATTTTTACGCCTTATGTTACAAATTTTCTGTTAAACTATATATTAACACATCTACTGTGCAATAATCGTATATTACTTTTGTGTAAAACTTGAATAAACGAGTTTTTTCACACTTTTGCTTCTAAGCAAAATTTTCACTTTGTACACCACAAATTTCAAGTCAACCGTCCAAAATTCGCCTCTCGAGCGTCTAAAATTAGCACTCATCGTTTAAAAATCGTCTCAGCAAACAACAAACAGCATTCCTCTTGTAATACACTTCGATAAAAGCGCTGCCGCCGCATTAATCACCGTTCCCAAAAAAAAACAACATTCAATTACAACTAAACCGTTTATTCACTATACTAATACAACAAAAAAGAAAAATTATACAAACTAGCATCTAATCACGAAAACACATCCCTATGACACTATCCCCCCTCTCTCCACCTCATCATCGTCGAAACGGAACGCGAACCGGAATCGCATATCAGCGAAAGTAAAACGCTCCCCCTCTCCCATAGGAAGTAAGGAAGCAGCACTCATCTCCTCTCTCTCTCTCTCTCTGGAGAGGAGGGAGTAAGAGCGCATGCCGGGAATGCCTCGTGTTCCACCACCACCACCAGCGTTGCGCGCTTCTCCTCGACGACGCAGGCGCGGCGCTGAGACTCGGCGGCGGCTGAGCGAGTCGAGCGACTGGCTCCGGCGTTCAAATCGCATGGAGAGAGCCGCGCGCGCGCACTACTCCGACTGCACACACGCGTGAGCTGCCGCTATATACCCAACGACGACGACGACGACGACAACGACGACGAAGCACGTACACTCTGCACACACGAATAGTTTCTTCTTCTTTTTTTTTATACTTACTACGCACTTTTGAAGAAAGAGAGAGAGAGTAAGCGCAAGTTATATAGACACGTGCGCGGTGTAGTAGAAGGATAAGCTTGCGTTGCAACCTTTTTGAATTATCGCGCGGTAAGAAGAGAGTTCTTAACGGCTGTGCGACGAGGGGTTGACAGAGTGCGACATATAATCAGTGCGACGGTATAATACAAGAGGACCGGACAAGAATAATCATTGTACACGATGGCGCAGCTGATCACAATGAAGTTGTCCCGTTTCGACGGCTCGCCCTGGGGTTTCCGGCTCCAGGGTGGCAAGGATTTTGGCACGCCGCTCGTCGTCCAGAAGGTCAGTGTCCATCAGCTACATACATATATATGATAATAAACTAGGCCGATGGTGTGCGCGCAATGTATATATTCGAATTTCGCGCGCTCCTATAGTACACAAGCACGCGCGCGCGCGCTCCAGTTTTATAAATACATACAGCCATCCTGAGACGGAATGATTCGTAGGTAGGTATATACTTGTGCCGGCAGCCGACGACGGAGAGTTTTCTCTCGGCTGTGATCTTTCTAAAAGAAGTTCCCCGGGGCGTATTTATAAAAGTGCGCGCAAGCTCTATCTCTGAAAATAAAGCCCGCCGCCGCGACGTTGTTCGGGGGTTCGACGATCGCTCGTGGAATTGGGATGCGATGTCCGATCGTCCCGTAATCTGTGTATAATTATGTTGGCGTTTTCGTATTAATAATAGTCATTGGGAAACGCTTTTTCTTTCTGGTTCTCGTATATATATAGTTTAATTGTCCGCTTGTTATCGAGAGAGTCGTTAAAGAACGTTGATAAAGCGCTGCACGATAATAATACAGTGAGGTATATTATCGCGGTTGTGTGCGTTCGTGTGTACATTATACATTTGATTTTTATATGTGATGACAATTTGTTATAATGTCACGGAACCACAAATTCACGTAATCGCGATTTATATATTATTTCACGCGAATCCGTTATGTATGTATAATAAAATTCGTATATATTATAAACACAAATCGCGCGGTAATATTATAATTATTGCGGTGCAAAAGCTTTTCTAGAGCGTGATGTGCTCGCGAACGCGCGCGATATTGAATGAGAGAGAGAGGATACATTGTCTTGTTTACTCAAACAAAGTGGACGCGAAATTTATGACACTTTAAAAATAAACCGAACCCCGCGCGCGCGCGAGCGGTAGCTGCGGCATTTCGCTCTTCTATTATATCACGAACGTTCTCGACGAAAACTGAAAACACACTCGTCCCCTATCCTCGAACAAAATAAAAAAAAAAAAAAGAAAAATAGAAAATTTTGCAAAACCTGCTGTCTATATCGTCCTAATAATACATCATCGTCGCATACAACCTCAAGCAAAAAATGTTTTCACAGCTCTTATACTATATAGGTAGGTACTACCTCCAAAACATCCCCGCGCGACATAACAGTGTACGCGTATAATACACACGACACTTGCTCTTACATAACCCCCGGTCTCGTCGTGTATGGTACACACACTAGTCTCCCCGCGCGCGCGCGCACAGATCAACCCGGCCAAAGCCAAATCATTTCACGCGCATCGGCAGAAATCCCTGCCAACTCTTGGGGGGGAGAGCTGCGCTGCGCACAACTCGCACGCTCGCACGCGAACGCAGAGAGTCGTCGTCTCGCCTCGAGAAAGACGGAGACTCGCTCTGTTTTGGCGAGGAGGCGCCTTGTAACTCGAGACGGGCCATTTACAGAACACATCCACACACACACGTCGCCTCCCTCTTTTTAGCGTATTATATACTTGTTATATACCGAAGAAGAGATTATATTATATCGCGTGAAATTTTTGCGCACCGCGGGGGGTCGTTTGAAAAAGGGGGGAGAGAGAGTGCAAGGTCGCGCGGGGGAGGTATCCCGCGGTTTTTCCTTGACTTCGTTTTCTGTGCAGCAGTATCTATAATAACGGAGGCGAGGTATAGGGTGCGCGGGAATCTTGGCAGCCGTGGAATGTGTCAAAAACGAGAGTGTGTGTGTGTGTGTTTTGTGAACGGGATGTGGGTTAATTGGTCGGCGGCGGTGCGATGATGATGACGATTCGGCCGGATATCTATAAGGTGGACATGATGATTCGACGCGGGGGAATATATATTATGTGTAGGTCACTGTAATAATGGAATTACGCGATTGGCGATAGCAAGTGGTGTCGTTGTATACCGAGATAAAAGGAAAATCGTTATCAATGTTTGTATAATGTGAGAAGGACGCGCGGCGATAATATACGTTTATATTATGCGTAAATAATGAATATTATGCGAATGTCTTGTTGTATGAATTAATGCATCGCTAAAGAACAATGAGACGTAAACGCAAACATTGAATTATAATAGCGATATCTTAAAATAGCATTATATATATTATCTATAACTCTTCGCGCGTAGAGGATAATATCAACACGCGACAATCTAAAAAATCTGCACCAGTTGCAATAATTGTTCCTAATTATACACCACACCAGCTCATCATCCGCAACGTAAGCGCGCGAGCGCTGGTATAACAATAACATTGCGACATATCGTGAAAAACGCGATGCGGAATATATTCGCCAAACGTCTTTTCTTGCATTTTTTTTTATAACGTACGTTACTTAGTAGCCGCGGGCCGCGCGCACGCGCGCAGCTGTGTGCAGCGCGGCGACCACCTCACTGACCTACTTTCGCGGGCGCGGGCCGTTATTACAACGTATATATACTGCAAGCGGCGCTTATATACCTACGAATTTCAATTTGTCGCGCATCGAGGGTCGCGCGAAAAAAAAAATGTGAAAGAGGCACGAGGCCGGGAAGTCCGCGGCTGAGCTGCATCCGGACGATGTGAGGATGCGTCAGTGTGGGTAGATGTATATGATTGATAATGTGAGTGATTAAGGGGTTGACTAAGGTTGTGATGATTGCGAGGTGGAGTGAGATAGGATATTGGGTGCGGTTGCGGTTGGTTGATTGGCAGGATTTTTATAAGGATAAGTTTTGTTGTATAGCTGGAAATGTTAAGGATGGGTGATAGTTAACGTGTTTTTGCAATAGATATTCGTGGTATGGATTGATTTGCGTATTAACTTTCTTTTAAGTTACAAATTTTTTTTGTCGAAACTTTAATTAGGTCGATTATTTGCGTATTAACGTAAATAAGAAAACATTTATGAAAATTTGTTTTTAAATTAATGACAATAACTCAGGAAAAAGAAAGTATATTCGAAATTTCTATATTAAATATCACGTTTTTATTATCTTACAAAGCCCGCATTTATAATTAAAATTCGAAATACTTTTAAAAGGTTTACCCATTACCACAGTCTCAAAACTGATTCCCCATATACACGCAAGATTAAAAAAAAAAATCGTCACCGCTCCGAAAGACATCACCCGGCATCCACGACACTCGATATCCCGGCAATCGGAAAACCGGCGACCGTTCGATTTCGTAAATCCCTCTACCCATCTTCCTCTCCCTCTCTTTCATCGGCATCAGCCGTTCTCGTGGCGGCAACTCGCTCGCTCGCGAGAACGAGAGGAAAGAGATCTGGTAATCCGAGGCAAATTATTTGGGCGTTCTATTTCGAGAAGGTGCCTTTGCGAAACTCTCTTCTCGAGCTGCTACTGCTGCTGCTGCTGCTACTGCCGCGGTATAGCCGGGTCGAGAGACGATGTTATGCCGGGCGTAGCAGAGTCCATCCTAAATAAAACGAATGTTTTCGCATGCCTGTTTTTTTAAAGCTGTGGGAGTATCGCAAAGGTTTAGAAGAATATGAATTAATGCGTTGATGATGATGGAAATGATGGTTATTAGGGTTGGTAATTATTGGGAAAAATGGAGGAAACGTTGTTTTCTAGCGGCTTTATTAAGCTATATCAGATGATTAACGGCACGCGCGTATTTCCGACTGCTGATTTTTATAGCCGCGGCGGCGGTGTTTTTTTACATCCGCGCGCGTCGGCGCTATAAAAGTTTTTTATCACTTTAAAACGCCTCATAACTGAGATATTTAAAATACACTAGGTGGAGAGAG
>UXGD01006360.1:0-12634 GCA_900474315.1 Torymus auratus
CACAAAATATGGTGTGCACCTAGAGCTTAGTGGGCCTTTTGACCTCGTATGGTTGTAGTACTCGATCTAAAAAGGCTCACTTGCGCCCTAGGTACACAATATACTATTTCATCTGATCGGTCTAAAAAAAGTCACTTTAGGACCTCTTTTTAGGTCGGAAAACGACGAAAATTATGCATGTGGTACAAAAACAATTTTTTGAATATTTTTGGATTCGAAAATTTTGTTCACCGTTCCAAAATTTTCTCTATGACGAAGCAATTAATATTCGTTTATCAGGTGTTCTAAAATAATATCGCTTTATTTAAGTACACTTAAAAATAATTGAATAATTAAACATTTAGTTCACTTGTGGAGGGCTCCGGCGAATCGTCGAAATCGATATAAGTATAAGAAAAAAGAAAAAAAAAACCTACTGAAAGTACGAATTTCAAACTTTTATTCATATTTTTTTCAAAGTAGGGTCACCAGATGAGCTAATAAGGGGGACAGCAGTGATGCGGGTCCTGGATTTTCCTACTCTTGCAGGAAACACTTCCTTTTAACAAATAATGAGACACGTGTCTGGTTTTTCTGAATTGACAATCTTTTTTTTCCTGAGTAAAGTCAATGGCATTATACAGTGTAATGTGAAAAATCCTTAAAAATACTAAAAATTAAATGATTGTTTGTCATTAAAAGGAAGTGTTTCCTGCAATAGTAGAAAAATCCAGGATCCGCATCTGTGGTGTGCCCCTTGTAAGTACAGAAAAAATTTTTCTTTGAAAATTTAATTTTTAAGCCTCGTCTTTTCCTTGTCTTTTCATAAAAATCGATAATTTTTTCATATAACCACCTATAAGGAGAATTTTGATGAGTTATTTGACAAAAAATTATTTTATGCATGGTACCACATATATTGTACTATATATGCAAAAACGTTTACAATTTCACCAGCCATAAAGAAAATATCAAAATTATAAGTTACACTTCTTCATGAAATCTACAAATAAATCACAACACAACCGTCCCATTATATTTCTCTCTACTTATTAAAAGCCCGATCACCGAGAACCTCTCCGCTATAAATGCCTCGATCTCTTTAATACAACTCGCCTCCACACCCAACGGACAACATTTTCGGCGTGCGACCCGTCCAGAAAGCGGCAACAAAAAAACCGGTATTCGCGAATGCTGCGTGTCGCGTCGAGCTATATACATGTGTGTGTGCATGCATTTCTGCAACGGCGAATGCGTAACGGGTTTTTGCGCGGTCTTTTGTGCGAAAGGAGTATATATACGCTACAAGTGGAGTTGCGGTAGGCGCAGGCGTTTGTGGATCGAAATTGAGAGGACTTTTTTATGGTATAGGGATAAAAGTGGTATAAAGCATGTTTTTTTTTTGTTTGTGTTTATAAAATGAGATTTAATTTTTTATTTTTTATTTTTTGGAACGAATTTTGATTGAAAAATTATAAATATGGGTGAATTATGAAAATTGTTAATAATAAATTATCTGTTGAGCCTTTAAAATCGATTCTGCAGTAATTTATGTCGATTTTAGTAAAGATATGTTACATATTGTATAATAATAATTAAATTAACGCTTTGAATAAACGTTATTATGGCAAAAGTATTTTCAACAGTATTTTCCAGCGAAATAAATTTGGTATATATAATTCATTTTCATTCCGTAATTTTTAAATTTACACATAGATATTATTTTCATAGCAAGTACGTGGTTTAAAAAAACATCACTGTAGCCCTCTTTTATGTATTCTTATGACACATATACAATCGTTCGACGCGCCACTGATATACTTTTTCTTGAAAATAAACCATTACCAACCCCCAGATCACTCACGTCACGTATTTTTTCCGATAAATATACCGGCTAATCAGCGCACGGCGCCGCCTCTGATTTACTGTGTATATCATCGCGAGAAGCAATGGCCCCTGAAAATATTATAATCAATCACGAGGAAGCTGCGAGACAAAACATTCGTCGGGCGCGGTTCGATAACACTGCGCTTGTATTATATAGAGCTCGAGGCGCATGCACTATATACGCGGATTTATCAGTTTTGATGAGTCGCATGTACGCACGCGGCGACGTCAATTTATGTGGCGATGTTTTGCGAATTAGCGCGAGAAATCGTCGGGGCTAAGATAAAGCGCGTCGATCGTACAGTAGTGGTTGCGGTTGAAGATCGGGATTTTATACCAAGCTTTTGTAGTTTGTTATAACGTTATTGGTTCATTAGTTAACGTTATTTAATGTCACCATGTAAACGTTTATACTTATATATTTCACGAAGAGCTCATGAATAATTGCTTCCATATTTAATTATCCTCGTGAAAATTTAATTTCGTAACTTGTTATATCAATATATTATAATATAATAAAATTAGAAAAATTGATATTAAATATTAAATTCTTTAAATCTTACATTTTTTTTCGTCAAAGAACTTATCGATCGAGACACAAAAACAACAATCGAATCGATATATTCATTATGGCAAGTATAAAAAAGACGCAGTTCCCCACAGCCAACGTGGGAAGTAAATTCGCACACATTCTCATAAACAAACCGATAAAACCCCGCGATGGGCAAAGTCTTATCATTATCAGCGTGTATTTCATATATATATTCACTTGCTTACGTATATACGAAGCGCATGTCTATAATTATATACTTGACACATGAATTCGTGAATTTTTGCGAGGGTTTCCACGCTTTGCGGGGGCCACGCCTATCGGATTAGGATATATTATCTTGTTTGGATGCTCGATGATATACAATTCTTTGAATGGCTTTTGGCTCTATTATTAATTAAAAATTTTTGGGCATAATCGAGATCGATAAAGAGAATCGGTTGATTTAGTATTTATAAGCGATCGCGTGGTTTAAATATGTCATATATCTTGCTGGTAAACAACGTATCTTGATTAATTGTTTCTATAGATGTATGTTTGATAAAGTTATTGCGAATTTCATTATCGAAGTATTTCAAAGTTGCTGATTTGAAAAAGCTGCGTTAATTTCAATTAAAAATCGTTCTAGATGCCAGCGCATCGGTCGTAAGAATTCCTCTGAAAGCTCTTAATAACGTCGCAGTTGAGAGAAATTGATTCAATTGCGTCTCATGACTTCAGAAACTTTCTAAACCAATCGTTCGTTAATTAAAATATGTATCAGTAAAATGATCTTCTTATTAAAGAAAGTTTATATGTAACTCTCTTGAATGTTTTGGACTGCTGTTAAATATTATGTTGATTCAGAATATTTTAAATGAATTTGTTTATTTGTAATATTAATTAATGAAATATGTTGAAAAACAGTACTTTAGCGGTAAAAAAGTATATGATGAATACTATTAATGCCATTGGATGTAGAATAAACGATTAACTATAATTATGAAAAATAAAATTTGGACCATCTATTATCTTACAATGTAAAGGCTGTTGAACTTGAAAAAGTAAGAGAAACGAATGCATATCAAAATAACAACATTAATTATTCATTAATTGGCCAATATAATTCAAAACAGGAAACTTGAATTTTAATATGGAGTCACACCGTCAAGTAATATGAACTATATCGTTCACATTTAAAATTTTGCAGACAGGTTTAAATTTCATAACATTGGTCGATTCAAACAACGAAATACATATATAAAATACCATTGTTTTAAAAAGAAAGTTAATAACAAAAAAAAAAAAAAAAATTTAAAGTACACTTTTCTATACCAACTCCACTCAACCAAAACCTTCTTTTTGCCTACAAAACCACTCCGCACCCTTGAGCTCCCACCCATAACCACCACACCACAAAATCTCCTACTTTTCCTTCTCATTAGGCTCTCCTCCGACGTTAATCGTCCACAGGTAATTATCCAACTGCTTGGCGACACCCTGTGCCGTCTCCAGCAACTGTGGTATGGTGATGATGCACTTGACCTTGGCGCTCTTGAACTGCCGATGAAGCTCGTGAACGGTGAACAGAGGATTGGCGAAGGTGACGACGAGGCCAGCTTGCAAGCTCGCGTGCACCGCTACCAGGTACTCGGGCATATTGGGTAACAGGAGACCTACCCGGTCGCCAGGTTTCAAACCGGTGTTGGCCAGGAGAGCCTCAGCACCACGACGGCTGAGGGTCTGGCTCATGGCGAAGGTGTATGAACGGCCTGACATGCCACATGTCTGCGTGCAAGTATGAGCGTGTGGGTGTAGTCGTAAGGAAATTATTTGGATATAAGTTGTAGGGAAGTTTAGGGAGTTTTTGTAGTTATTGCTCCGGGTTATACGCGAATTTGTCAGTTTTGTTTATGGTGGATAAAAAAACTTTCTGTTTTTGTTATTACTTATTTTTGTTAAAAAAATAATGAAATCCACCTATTTTTGAAACTTTAATTTTATTGAACCAGAGACGTAGTTTTGGTAGCTATAGGCTTGCTTGTTAACTGAAAGTTCGCACTTGGCTGAAAATTCTTCAGTTATTCAATCATCTGATATTTTTGTACATTCTATAATAATAATGATTGATATGATTTAAATTTAGGATAAATTTAGCAAAATGAAATGATTAATTTTATCTGCAAGGCCGTGAAAGATCAGATAAACTTGCACCCTACACATGTTTAATTACACTTGCTTCATTTAAAATATTTTCACACGTTTACATAACGAAATAACAATGTCACGTGACGAGTATTCTATCAGTTATGTAATGCTTCGAAAGAGAAATGTGCATTAAGCAGATTCGAACTTAGTACACCAATATCACGATAAGAGAATCAAACTGAAAACAATTTTTATGATTAAACACTGCCCGGAAATAATACACTTGTTGTTTATCAATGAAATTGCACTTGCGCTCATAAGTTTCGTTAATTTTTGCAAACAATATTGTAGAAGGTTAGACAGTAGAATTATATGACTGAAAAATATTTCTAAATTTATCTATGATTTACTAATCTTTTTATCAATTGACCAATACTTATTATTATTAGAATCAATATTCTTAAAAAAAAAAACAACGAATTACTTTCACGAATTTCGTTTCCATACAATCATTCTCTGGCAAATTTGCATTGAACCAGTGTTTTTACGATTTCACTTGTTGATTTTGGCCTCAGACGCGGCTGCTATATCAATAGCATTGACTTCTTAATCTCGAGTGAGCAATGATATTGTACAAGTGCAATTTCAGCATTGAACCGTTCTCCGCACATTTTTTTTTCTTTTCCCCGGCATTGCAAACAAGTCGAAAATATATATATACACGCGCGCGTATCTCGAAATAATAAGAAAATATTTGTTTAACCATGATCAATCAAATTATACATTGAGCAAATATTTAGCATTTACACTCGTGTAACTCCGTGCAGCAAGGGACAAAGTCTAAACAACAACATCGGCTCTATTAATAAATTAGTGCGCTGATGGTAAGACGCGGCGCCGTACGAGTAATTTTCGTACTCGTCAGATTACCGATTATATAACGTGTCTGCTATTCGCGATAAACTATTCCTTATTTTATTTTTTACGCTATCGCGCTTGTCGCGTATATTTGCGCATCCGAGGTAGTCGTTTATGCGCCGAAATCACGTAAACACTTTCTTTTTTATTTATTGAGTCGGATGATTTTTTTATTACGTAGATTGCGATCAATGATAACTTCCAATCGAGATGGAGTATCGGAAGTTTGGACAGTGAGTCACGCTGCCCTTTTTCGCACAAATACAACGCCGACGGCTAATTGTTCGCGTTTGCGCGCGATTCGTGTCAAGGTGAATATTTAAAATAAACAGTGCTGTTAATCAACGTTCTTGTGTTTTCTGAACATTTGATGTTGAAATTTTTGGACGAATTCGCTTGAATTTTCATTGAATAACTGAAGTGTTTGAATAAAGCATTTGGAGTTCAATAAAATATGAGGGATAGCGACGCGTGATAAATGCAAGCATGTAGGGAGATAATTTTCTACACGTGCATTACACGAGCGTATACATATAAATAACTGGAAACAAAATAAATGTCTTAGATAATAACTCGTATGTATTAAAGCCCCGCTTAAAATCAATATAGTTTTCAAATTTATTTGAAAAATTTGTAATATATTTTTATTGCATTTCATGTTGCGCTGTCATTCATAAATTACCACAGTTATGTACACGTTATAGTTTTCATCCCTAACAAATATAATCGTTACTTTGTTACCATCCTTAATTCCATTTACACAGTATATAGTTCGCCTAATCTAGTTTAACAAACTAAAAAAAAGAAAAAATAAGAAAACAATTTAAACACCGATTCAAGCATAAAAATGTACAAAAAAATCTAATAACCATTATTAGAACCCTCATTAAAATTTCCAAAACACTTCAACGGCTTTTCTTTTCTTTCTCTCGTATTATAAACATTTCCTTCCCCCCTTTTTTTACACACTTCGAGCGTCAGCATATCCAATAAAATATGAACAAAATATACACAACAATGACCCCCTCGTCGCCCACCTATAACCATTTTTTTTTTATTCTCTTCTTACAGACTGCCACCCCTCTATACATCTCCACTGTTATACACCCACCGAAGCCCTTCTCGCGCGCGGCAAATTCGACTTTCGGCGTACACATTAATCTACCGATCGATGGACTTTGCGCCCTTGCGCGCTTATCGCAGAACAACTAACGAATTCGCTTGCGTAAGGCGGCAATAATTGATCTCAATCGTCCGGCGCGCTTTATTCCTTTGAATTCTTGCCCAGTGACACGACAACGATACTTCTGCTATACGCGCGTGTGTATTGATTTTATTTCGGAGCTAATAGTCACGCTGTGCAACCGGTAAATCGATGGTACAAACGCGATTAAGCGCCCCGTTACATAATTGCGCCGGGGGGTTGTGCTTTTTTCTTTTTTTTTTTTTTTAAAGAGTGAGACTTTACCAGGGCGGGTAGGTTCTTCCACTTGTCGGAGCGCGACCACAAGTACTGGCTGAGGGTCTTGTCGGGCACCTCGACCTCCCCGTACGGGCTCTTCAACACGCTCGAACTGTACCTGGCCAGCCGCAGGTTGTTGCTGCTGGTGAGCTTCAGGCTGGCAGCCCGGGCGACGATCTTGCGGGACGACGCGAACATTTTTTTCTCTCTCTCTCGACTGTCTCGCACCACAAGTATTACAGACTCTCGAGCGCGCAAACAAATATTCGCGCGTGCACACAACACAACGTGAGACGGCCTCCGAGTACACACAGGAAACGGTGAACGAAAAAGAAGAAGAAGAAGAAGAAGAGGACGAAGAAGAAGAAGAAGACAGAAAGAAAGAGGTGAAAATAAGAGAAAAGAATTCGAAACCTCCCTGCGCACTGGCGGATAAACAAAGGGGGCTGGCGGCCGCGAGCACGTGTACGACTTCCTCTCCTCGGCCTACAACTATACGTGTAGTATATGCAAATTTTTGTGTATGTGTGTGTGTGTGCACCCGCTCGAGCTTGGAGGCTGACTAACTGACTGACTGTCTGACTACAGTGGAGAGCAGCAGCAGCTGCAAGTGAAAGTATGCGCCCGCGATAAGTCGAGCGCCCGCGAGCGCGCGCGCCCCGCGAGAGCGGGAGAATCCGCAAGTCATCCTCCCGACTAGAGTCGCCGAGGAGTTTAGTTTACACGGAGGGGAGGATAATGTTTTTCGGGTCAAGGCTCGGGGATGTGCGAGGTATATTATTGAGAGAGATAAAGACAACATAAGGTGTGGTGTATAGTAGTAGCACGCCGCGGGTTCAAAGTCCATCGTGCCGTCGCGTGGGCGGTATTTATACATCGCGGGTTCGCGTGCGTGGACAGAGTGAAAGAGAGGGGCGCTTAAAAAAAAGAACCGCGTACTGGTCTTTCACGATATACCCGCGCTTCCTGCGCGCTCGTATACGATTATAAGCTAGTACGTTTACAAAAATATTATGCGCAAATTCGCATAGGCGCGAAAAAATATCCCATTCCTTCCCTTGTTTCGTTTGTTTGTTTGTTTTTTTTTCTTTTGTATAGAGGGGGGCGTGTCCCTGTGACAGCGAGTGCACGTAGACGCTCAGCCGAAAGTCTGGTGCTTGACGAGCTTCCTGAAGAGGCCATCGGTTATGGCCATGAGCTCCTCGTAGCTGCCGCTCTCGGCGACCCGGCCGCCCTCCAGAGCTGCGATCTTGTCCGCGTTGCGAATTGTGCTCAGACGGTGGGCAATTGTCAGGACGGTGCGGCCTTTCGTCGCGCGCTCCAGAGCTTCCTGCACGAGCTTCTCCGATTCTGAGTCCAGGGCGCTTGTCGCTTCGTCCAGGATCAAGATCTTTGGGTTCTGTGGAAAGAGATAGTGTGTTAGATGGGGGCGTTGAAATGGAGCAGAATTATAGTGTAGCGATGAATTATTAAATATGATGGACTTTTTTCTCCTTTCAATTTTGCATTTCGAGAAAAAATATCTTTAATACGTTGTTGTAGCTCTTTACTGAATGTATAGCACTTCAAAGAGATTTTTTCTTAAAATTCGAAACTAAGTGAAAATAAAAATCGGATTTCTGTAATCGTTGGTAACGGCTGTCTATATGTGTAGTATAGAGTAGATATTTAAATATTTGAAAAATGTCAGATTGCAGTATGCTGATTTGTCGAAAAATTTTATCGTATTTAAATTTTTAATACTTTTTCAAGATTAACGTTATCATTGCACTTTTCATTAACACTCAAAAATATAATTTCTATAGTATTATATTTTTATTTTAGAGTATATGAAAATTCAAGGCTTTTTTTATTATGTTTTTTGACTCATAAAGATATTAATTATTTATTTGACGTGTTTTTAATCGCTTTTATTATCGTTCGAAATTTACCGTCAATTTATCTATATCTGCGATTCTACTTTTAGAATTAGTTTAAATCAAATTTCATGGAATAACGCCGATTTATTTAACATTGATGCAACGAATAAGCGTGCAATAAATATTTAACATATCCAACAGTGAAGTCAGATTAAAGATATAGGTCAAAGTTCATTGCACTTATAAGAATTTAATTCCACAATGAAGAATAATAGAAGACTGATGTAAAACACATAAATATGTACATTTTTAAGTAGCTGCATGTAGTAATATTTTACATAAATAAGAGATTTCTCATTGCAACTTGGATAACTTGGTTATTTATAATTATAAAATGAAAAGTTTAGTTATTTTATGATTTTAATGTCTTTAGAATACGTTCATAAGTTTAAAATAGATTTGATCAAATTATTTGAATGTGAATAACAGGAAAACGTAAAACTAAAAATTTTGAAACATATAATGATAAAATGCTTGATGATAAAGACAAGGCTTATGCTTCTTTTAAATGAGTCTAGAGTCGCAGTTTAAAATTATAAAACATCCTCTATTTATGTCTGAAATAACGCGCGAGATTAGACATTAACGAAGTAGTTCAGTGATAATAAAATTAAAATTTTCACCTTGATAAGTGCTCTTGCGATAGCAACTCTCTGACGCTGACCTCCGCTAAGAGTGATTCCTCTCTCCCCTACATATGTGTCAAGTCCATCTACCATTCTCTCAGCAAATTCCAGTACATTGGCTTTCTTGGCAGCCTGTATCACATCCTCATCTGTTGCATCTCCACTACCATATTTGATATTCTCCTTTATGGTGCCATTGAACAATATAGGCTCTTGAGCAACAAAACCAATTTGTTTTTTCACCCATATTGGGTCCAGTTCTTTCAAATTGTGTCCATCTAATAAAACAGAGCCATCAAGAGGATCGTACAACCTAAGTACTAGGGAAGCCAGTGTGGATTTTCCAGAACCAGATGGGCCCACCACAGCAGTGATAGAGTTCTTTGGAATATGCAGGTTAAAGTCCTGCAGGATCATGGAGTCACTTCTTGTTGGGTATGAAAAGTTGACGTTGTTGAAGATAATATCACCAGACAGTTCGCAGTCCAAGATTCGTCCGCCCTGAATCGGAATACAGGGCTTGCGGTCGATGAGCTCGAATAATCTTGTACTGGCTCCGAGCGCTTTGTTCAGTTCTGAATAAAAGGACGAGAGTCCGCCCATCGAAATGCCCACGTAAGTGGCATAGAGCAGGAAGGCGCTAAGATTGCCGACGGTTATCGTCGAGTCGGAGAGCATTACGCCGCCGTAGTATAGGACCGACAGGATTATCGCGTTGCCCGACAGTCCGGTCGCGCCGAAAAATATGCCCCTGTAGAAACTCTCCTTATAACACAGTTGCAGTAAGTCTCGCAGTTTTGTACGATAAGTTTCGATTTCGTTGAGTTCCTGTGCGAATGCTTTCACGGTTCTTATATTGCTAATTTTTTCCTCGGCCGTCGTGTTCAACACTGCTAAACTATTTTGTACATCTTTGGAGATTTTTTTGACAAATCTACCATAAAGAATTGCCATACCCGCCACCGGAGGAACTATAGATAAGGCAACTAATGCTAGTTGTGGAGAAACATAGAACATCATGGAAATTCCTGCTGTTGTCATTATGCCTGATCTCAATCCATCTGAAATATTACTTGTTATGGCTGAACTGACTAGCTGAGCATCTCCTGCAAAATACCAATTTATGAGAATCTATGTAAAATAATGTTATAATTTAAGGTCAATAAAAACAGAAATATACATCAATCAAAGATTAAATTTAAATATAATAGTTAAATTATTTAAACTAAATTTTGTATAGTAATTATTTATAGCAGTAACCATAACTTTATTAGATCACAACAACAGTCTACTAATGACAACTGTTGTACAAAAACAAAATTTAATTGCAAAGTCATTGATTTTTTGATTGATCTAAAATTTTCCCTTTTACCCATTGTTTCTCAATAAATTATAAACTGTTTTTTGAACAAATTCAGAATATAGAAAATATTATTAATTAAAGCATTGTTGATTTTGTGATTCAAAAAAATTTTAGAAAATAATTACTGAGTATTTACCAGACAATCTTCCAACAAGTTCTCCAGTGCTGACTTTGTCAAACATCGCTGTCTCTTGGCTCAGAATAGCAGCATAAGCCTTCTGCCTCAAGGACTGCGTAATTTTGTGTCCAGTGGTGGACATTAAGTACACCCTGGCAAAATTGCACATACCACCGAGCACAAAGATCCCAAACAGAATCAGACACACATTGTTGAGATTGTCCTTTGTGTTTTCCTTATCAGCTGTATAAATAATATCTATAATCTTGCCCAGACAGAATGGCACAGTCATGGTAACTGCGGATGATATGACCAAGAATGCAATGGCACCCACGAGTCTCCACTTTTCTGGTGCTGCTAGTAAAAACAGCCTCCTGAACTCGTTACCCTTAGCCTTCTTAACATCCTTTATGTGTTTGGCTCCAGTCTGCGCAACCTTGACCTTGAGAGCCTCGCTGGAGAACCTGCGCAGGTGCTGAAGACCTAGGAGCAACTTTCCCCTGCCCAACTGCTGAGATGCTGGCTGCCGCAGCACATAGGCCTGAACGTAGCATCTCCTGCTGACGTTCAGGCACAGGCTCTGTGGCCTGGCCTGCAGCATGACCCTCCAGAGCAGAGTCATTTCGTTCTTACCTCACAAGTGCATACCAGTGGTTTCCTCAACTCTCATCTACATGTATATGTAACAAAAACCAGACATTGCGTTACGTTGCATTATTATGTGCGGCGCCTGGCGGCGCACAAACGCCTGACACACACCTGGTCGTCGTTTCATATCGGCCGTCGTCCCTGCATACACATCTCATGTGGGATGGATGATTTCGTAATTTCTCATTTTTCGCATAGCTTTTTCGCTGCGCGCGGATGCACTGATTTCGTCTGCTTGCGCACACTCTCCTGTTGCTTTTCCGGTCCTAACCTCAATTACGGGAGTTGAGTGGTTACGTCGATTGGTCGAGGCGGTATCACACCACCCGCATGAAAAAAACAAGAGATCGCGGGTTGTTGTACCTTCTGGTAATAATTTGGACGGAAAAGTGGAGAGCCAGCTTATCGACTTGTGTATTTGAGTTTTGTAAATATTTTTATAACAGAAGTTTCAATAATCGCATACCTAAATATTTGTAAGTATTCTTTTCATTTTACGTTCCAGTACCTATTGTTTTGTAAATTGTATACCTAAAAAACTCTTTGAAAAGGTAAAATATGTTAGTTTTATGATAAGTATACAAATATACAAGGTCTAGAATTCAATATCTAGATGAGAATTTGAAAAACAATATAAAATTATATTATTTTTATGCAATAACAAAATATTTCATTTTCTTTATGGAAAACAGTACATTAAAAATTTGATTTTTGACACGAATCTAAGTTGATTTTCATTTTAAAAGTTTAATAACAAGGATGTCTTAGTATTTTATTTTGTTCGAGGATTATAAAAAGAAACATGTCAATAGTAAACCTTTTATATGACTAATATTTATTAACATCTATAATATTGCTATCTTTGAAATTCCCGCAAGAACAAGTCAAATCGCGTGATCAGCAAACATATTCGCCTTGTTAAGAGTACAGGTAGCTCCCTAGTGGTGTTCATTTTTAGAAGCATACAAAATTTTTGAAAAAATTTTCGTTTTTATACGTTTTAAAATTTGGGAAAATTAATATAAATAACTTTTTAC